>PVIC010052649.1:0-12109 GCA_004025085.1 Thryonomys swinderianus | reverse complement strand
TAATCACTTTTCTGTGTTTCCTCTGTATTTTGCACAATCTATACTCTGGATTATTTGTTGGCTTGTATGTCCTTCTTGGTAAACTCTCAACTTGAAGACACAGGTTGTATTTCCTTTATTTTGGTATCTGGAATGCCTTGTACATAGTGGACTCTCAAGAAGTATGCGTGGCATTGCTTCAAGTGACTGTAGAGTGGCATAGCTACATACTATGATCTGGGGGCACAGAAGAAGAGCATCCATCATTGTCTGTGGTGTACGAATGTCTTCAAGAAGGGATAATCTTTAAATATTTAACTTGATTTTCTTTTCCTTTATGGGCAATGTCTCACTGTATACTTAGGCTGGTCTTGAACTCACTATGTCACCCAGTCTGATGATTCTCTTGCCTCAGTCTCCCTAGTGCCAGGATTGCAGGCATGCACCATCACTCCTGGCCTAATTCAACTCTTGAAGTACAAGTAAGAGGTGGCCAGAGGAAAATCTTCTATACAGAGAAAGTGATAAGTATGCAATCACTGAAGATGACAGAGAACCAGGTCTTTGATTCATGCAACTGGCCATATATGACTAGGGACAGGAAGTGAGTAATGAATGGCTGAAGTGATAATGAGGAGGTAGGCAAGGACATGGTACTGTCCAGTGGATTCTTGGTATCCTAGACTTAGATAACAATTATCTTCCTGAGTTATGATTTATGTCTTCATAATGTTTCTTTTTAGATTCCAAAGCATATAAGAAGTTTGACAAAGGCCATTGTATTCATATTTGTACTCGCAAACCAAGAAGACAATCTTGCACAGAGTAGAAGCTAAATAAATGTTGGTTTTTACCCTTTCGATCTAGTTATCATGCTTTTTAAGATTAAACATATGAATCACCGAGAAAAGCACAAAATAGGCATCTTAGTTAATAATTATAGAAAAAGGGCCAAAGATTTAGCTCAGTGGTTCTGGTGCCTGCCTTGCAAGTGCAAGGTCCTGAATTCGTTCCCCAGTAACCACATACAGCAATGGGCATGGTGACTCACGCCCACCAGCAATCAATACCACATACCACAGTGCTGGGGGTGGCGGCTCACGCCTGTAATCCCAGCACTCGGGAGCCAGAGACGGGAGGACTGCTGAGTTCCAGGCTTGCCTGGGCTATATAGTGAGCTCAGGGCCAACCTGAACTACAAAGCGAGACCCTGTCTCAAAATAATAATAATAATAATAATAATAATAATAATAATAAATTACAGAAAAAGTTGAAGGGCAGGAGATCAATCCATCTTCCTAGTAGTTAACAGCCATTGGGTTTGGGGAGAATAGACAGAACCATTCAGTGGTAGCAGGTGAGGGCTTGAATTTTGTCTTCAGGTCCTATTTTTTAATTTTTTTGTCTGGCCAAGGTGAGAAGCAATTCTGTGTGGTACAGAACAGAGACCAAAATAATCATTATTCCTTCCCTAGGAACTCCAAGGATCTATCTCAAATTCACGATAGTGCATCACTGTAGTGTTGGGTGAGAGAAAATGCTTTTTGACCCCAGGTAGCATTTTTTTCTCCTCTCTTTGCTTTGAATGACTGTTTTTCCTTGTGTTCAGGTCAGTGCATCAGCAGGTCCTTGGTTTGTAATGGGGACTATGACTGTGAAGAAGATGGTGCTGATGAAGACAGATGTGAGGACTCAGAAAGCAGACATTCCTGTGACATTGATCAACCTCCTCCCCACATAGAACTTACTGGCGATGGGTAGGATGCTGAATAGCTGGCTGTATCAATGGGTTCTAGTTTTTAATTTTGTTTTTTCTTTTAGTTTGGTGAATCTAGTAACAAGTCACCCAATAGCGAAGACTTTTTATTGACTCAGAGCTCTTTGATACATCCTAAAGCAATTTTTAAAAGTCATGTCTATGTACTTCTAGATATGTGTCATAAGATGTAGAATAGTCTGGTTTTAGCACTGAAAGTCATGCATCCAGAACAACCTTTCTTTCACAGTGAAGTCTGCACTTTTGCTCCCACTATGGGAGCTGAGGTGGGGGAGATAGAGAGAGAGAGAGAGAGAGAGAGAGAGAGAGAGAGAGAGAGAGAGAGAGAGAGAGAGACTGGTCTACAGAATCATGACAGTATGTTAGTGGAAAGAGAGAAACAGGTACATCGAAATGCCCAGGATATGAAGTAATTGCCTAAATGAACTGGCAACCTTTATTTCCCAGGGAGGTTGGGAAAATTCTGTGTTTGCATTTTAGAACAAATTCTAAGGAATTTTTGGTGTTATCCTCCATAAATTAAGCATTTGAAGCTATAAAATAATTATTTTGAGGCAATAGATGTGATTTTCTTGAAATATTTTACAATTTATTACAGGAGATACAGAATAAAGTGACTTTATTGAGTATACTATTGAACATAATTAGAGACGTAAATTGAAAATTCATTGTAGAAAGCTTTCTTCCCTTCAGACTAACCTTAATATTATTGGTTTCATCTAGAGATTCAATTCAAAACCAGCTGTTGCCATAGATACAACAAGTCTGTGTGTTACAAAAATACGTTGTGAGACTGAAAGGATGTTGGATTTTCCCAGCTATTAGTGTTAGCTATTATCCCAAGCAGGGGAAGTTGGATAATATATGGTGTACATTAGCATGCTGTTCTCTTTATTTTCACTCTCTCAAAGAAATACTTAACTGCAAAATATTTTAAGAATTTCCAGAGTTCTCTAAAGGATTTTTTTTTCAGAAAGTACTATTTCTGGTTTTAACTGATTTTTCTTTTCCCTCGCTGCTCCTCCTCTTGTCTGAACAGTTATAATGCTCTTACTGATCAGTTTACGAAGAGAGTTATCAATACCAAAAGTTTTGGTGGTCAGTGCAGAAAAGTGTTCAGTGCGGACAGAAAAGATTTCTACCGACTAAGTGGAAATATCCTCTCTTATACATTCCAGGTACTTACTACATCAATTCAATCAATTTATAATCTATGAATTATCAGATGTTTTTTGTATGATTTAAGTTTTTGGAACTTGTTGAAGCTTTCTTATCTAATAGCTTGTTACTGTTCATAAATGTTTTATGTGGGCTTATAAAGAATCATTCTTTAGGGCCAGGAATATACCTCAGTAGTGTCACACCTGCCTTTCAAGTGCAAGGTCCTGAGTTTGGTCCCAGTACTGGGAAGAAACGTCGAAGAATCCTTTTTTTTTTGAGACAGGGTCTCACTTTGTAGTTCAGGCTGGCCCTGAGCTCATTATGTAGCCCAGGGAAGCCTCAAACTCTCAGAAATCCTCCTGCCTCTGCTTCCCAAGTGCTGGGATTACAGGTGTGGGCCACCATGCCCAGCCAAAAAAAAATCATTCTTTAACTGGGTTATAGGACAATGATACTTGTAATTTATAACATGTCATGTGAACTGACTTATTGCTCTCCTTTTCCTCTGTCTCACTCTCTCTCCCTTCCCCATCATCCCTCTTCCCTCCCTTTCTTCCTTCTCTTTCCCCTTCATATTGGGAATGGATCCCAGGGTATTGTACATTCTAGGCAAGAAACTGATGCATTGATATATATCATTTTCAATGCCATTTTTCATGTATTAAAGCTCAAGACCATGCCACAATGGTAATGATAATCTCCTTATACTGCTCCAGTGATAAGTGATTCAAATTTCTAAAATTTTAAACTGTGAAATAGCTCACATATACAAATGGATAAAATATATGTGCAAGTCAAAGGAAACTAATAGTACACATACCCATATATACCCATAATTCATTTTAGGAAATAAACTATAGCCAGTACTTAAAGGCTCCTAGGTAGTTTTTCTATAGATGCTTATTCTATATATATAGTTATTAAATTTAAATCAATTTGTGCTTTAGTCTTTCCTTGCCATTTATGTAAATGAAATCATATCTTATATGTTTTCCTATGACTTTTTTTTTACTCAAAGTTGTGATTTAGAGATTTATTCAGATAATGCAGATGGCAATTTTTACTGCTGCTCCTAATTGGCGTATGAAAATGCTTTGAACATTCCCGTGCAAGAGCCCACACAAATGAGCTCGGCAGTTTTCAGGGCACGCACCTAGAATGCAGATTGCTACTCTGAGGGGTGTGCACACACTAACCTTCATTAGGGGAGGTTTTCAAAACAGCTCTATCACTGTGTACCCCCACACCATAGTGTGAAAGAGTGGTCTTAGGCCTGTGTTCTTGGTAATGCTGGTACTGCCTGAATTTTTAACTTTGCTTATGAGTTCAAGGTCTCTTCTAGTTTCAGGCTTCTGCTTCTCTTTGTGTCAGATGTGACTAAATTCATCCTGTTTCTTGATATCAACTCAAAATCTACTCACACAAACAGGGCAATATGAGACATTCCTGATGATTTGGAGAAAAGATTTTCCATTGCAGGATTGCAAACACGTACAGGCTCTTCCTGTTGCTTCCACCTTTTTTCCCTTCTCAGAACATTCTTCTATCACCTCAATAAAGTTTCTAGCCACTTTCTATTTTAGCCCCATTTTTGTTCTCTCCAAGATTACCTCTCCCATTCTTTTTCCTTCCTTCATCTCAGGATTTCCAAAATCTAGTTTAGGGTCTTCTTATCTATGCCTTCCCAATTTTTAGACTAAAGCTGCAATGATGTTTAGACAGAAGGATCTTTTGTCTCTCCAGATTAACTCTCTAGAAGTCAGCTTTGTGCATAAATAGCAAATGCACTATCCTCTTGTATAGGCATTCTCATTTAATGACCTACCTGTTTAAGGATGGTTCAGACTTCCTATCAGGGCATGCTGTTCAGACTTATGACAGTGATCAGATTTATGACCTGCATTCGCACTTACAGTGTAGGAACATGATGAGCATGTGGTGGCTTCTATAGTATAGTACTGTAATTTTTTGCTGATTGTACTATACAGTGCTACATATAAGAGTTAGGGCAAAGAAATCAAAGTCATCAAGTTGGAGTTTCCCTTTTTCTTTGTTCTGAATATTAGAATGTACATCTTGCATATAATTTCTCATTTAGCAACCAATCCATTTAACTACTTAGTCATGGGAATAAAACTCATTTGTTAGGGCTGGAGATTTAGCTCAGTGGTTCCGGCGCCTGCCTCGCAAGCGCTAAGTCCTGAGTTTGATCCCATACCATACACAATGCTGGGTGTGATGACTCACGCCCACCAGTCATCAATACCACATACCACAGTGCTGGGCGTGGTGGCTCACACCTTAATCCCAGCACTCAGTGTGTGTGGGGGGGGGGCAAAGATAGGAGGACTGCTCAGTTCGAGGCTTGCCTGGGCTACATAGTGAGTTTAGGACCAGCCTGAACTACAAAGGGAGACCCTGTCTCAAAAAAACAAAAAAACAAAACTCATTTGTTAAAGGAAGAGAGATTGTACAACAATTTAGTTATATTTAAGAGCTGCTGAGACATGAAAATGATCTGAAAAATAACAGTAACTACCAAGTTTTGAACATCTACCATAGGTTCTACTCTTTTTAGGCAATTGGTATAATTTAATCATTACAATAGCCATTAGGGTAATATTTTATTATTTTATGCATATGGAAGTTGGGGCTCAAAGGACTTCAACCAATTTACTCCAAGTCATCAAATCAGGAATAACAGAATGTGAATCTAACTTGTTAGATTTTGCAGCCCTTTATTTTTCTACTACATCTTATTCTCCTCATAGATTGCATTGCATTTCTTTTTCAATTCTAAATTCTGCATGTAAATTATATGTATTGTAATTTAATCCAAAGAAGCAAAAAGGAGAATGTGAAATAGTTATGTAGATAATTTTGTCCTCCTCTATTTGTAGGGGATGTGTTGCTAATTCTTTCATAAATAAAACTGGGAGAGTTGCATGCATATTTTCTGAAGGGTCAAATTGGGGAAGTGCCAGAGGAAAGAAAATAAGCAGGAAGAGCATTTCTGACTTGGTAGGAAGGTAGACATACTGGAATTCTGCAGTTTCTGAAGAAGAGGAATAATTTAATACCAGCATGATTCTGACATTCATTTTCCTCAGCAGGATTTGGTTCTGGACTGACATCTGAAATGCCTTTCCAGTCACCAAATGTGAAGGTGTTTGTCAGAACTAGTGGGAAATTATAGCCTGTTACGCAGTGAGGAATAGCAGTGTTCTGTGGATCCAGCCTGGGGGAAGAGAGGGAAGCAACAGGCAGTGAGTCAGTCACTCTGGTGCTAAACCCAGATGCAGATATGGAGACAGTGAACATCCCCTAAGGTTTCAATCAGCCAACCTAGGGCCCGCTATGTTTTTACCTCTCTGTGATGAGGAAGGTACCTTATAGATCCTTAGGATATAAATAGTAATCAAGAAATACAAAACTGAATGAATGCATGTCTTTTCTCTGCTTTCACGATCGACATCGTGGGTTTTGTTTTTGCCATTTTGTTTTTAGACTGCACTTGGTTTCTTCTAGAGTGAGCTACTTCCTTTGATGTCACGCATGTTTTCTGCCGCTCATATTTTTCATATGATAAGGAAGGTCTTTGACACCTGGGCACATTCCTGCTCTGTGCTTGCCACTCCACTTTGTCAGCCTGGGAGATACCTGGAGGGCTCTTGTGTTCACTGTCAGCAAGTGATTAGTTGCAGATGGGTGTGAGTTGAAGACCAAGTAGGAGAAACTTCCTGTATTTGGTCATGAATGTTCTTCATGATTTTTTTTTTTGAGACAGGGTCTCGCTTTGTAGTTCAGGCTGGCCCTGAGCTCACTATGTAGTTCAGGCAAGCCTCGAACTCAGCAATCCTCTTGTCTCTGCCTCCCAAGTGCTGGGATTACAGGCGAATGTTCTTCATGATTTTTTCTGAAGAGAGAACCCAGACACATATCAAGTGATAAGAAAAACAATTGCAAAGGCAATTTTAATGAAGGCTAAAGTACCCAAGCCTTTGCTTTCTCTATTGGTCTGAGGACAAGCTATCAGATTCCTAACTTTATCTTTTAACGAGGACTAATTTCACTCATGATAAAAGCAATTCACAAAATAGCTTTGGTAAACTAAACATGTTCAAAAGCTTCATATAGATTTTTTTCCTTACACAGATTAAGTATACACCTAATATGAAAATCTTAAAATGGAAATATTCCAAAATCTAATACATTTTCAGCACTGACATGAAGCTGATGTGAAAAATTCCATACCATGAAATTTTTTTCATGCACACTATCGTTAAGAGATAAATAAAATTACTGTCCGGCTATGTGTACAAGGTGTATTGAAACATAAGTGAATTTTTATGTTTTATCCTATCTAATGTATTTTATGTACATGTGAATATTCCAGAATCCCACAGGTTGTTGATAAAGGATAACTCAGCTCGTAGTAACCTGAGGGGATAGGAACTGTCCTCTGTGTCTCACGTCACAGATGGAGAAACCAAGGAAAAAGCTACAGAGTATCACACCCATGACAGAGAAGGAGGATAGTAGGTGACGAGCCTGGAATTTGAACAGTAAAAGCTTTGATCCAGAGATGTGTTTCTAGGACATTGTTCTGTCTAACTCTATGTCTGCTGTGTCTGTATTATACATACATGTACTATGACTATCTGTACTACTAAACATCTGTGTATCACCCCTATAGGAGTGGAAAACATTAGAAGGAGAGAAGAAAGTGGAAAAATAAGAGTGAAGTAGGCACTTCTAAATAACTGAAAAAAGTTCAAACTGGATAGATTGCTGAGTGAAATATTACAAGAAAAAAATTACAAGAAATGAGGTTACAAGTCATCAGCAAAGTAAAAAATATAAAAAGATATTTTAGTCAGTTAAGCAGTTTGGATTAAAATAGAACCATTGGAAAACTCTCTTTTTGTGATAGAAGGTATCGAACCTTCATACTGAGTCCCTGGAACTTTTTTTTTTTTTGATACTGGTGCCAAAACCACTGAGCTAAATTCCTGGCCCTCTTTTAATTTTTAAGATAAAGTCTTGCTAAGTCATTATACACATGCTGGGCTCAGACTTGAGGTCCTCCTGCCTTAGCTTCCCAGAGTACTGGGATTACAGGAGTGTAGCACTATGCCTAGCTTATTGGAGACTAAGCAGGGAGTTGTGTGATGCCATTCTCAGGCAGAGTGGAGAATGGGTTGGAGAGTGGTAGACACAAGGAAAAACCCTGGTTAGAAAACTGTCATGCTGATCCCCAAGGGAAGTGGTGTCTTAGTCAGTGAGTGAATGTGGAGGCGATGGAGAGTGAGCAAGCAGGGTATATGAGTCATCCCGTGCAGGTTGGTGTGGGCCGCGTGGCTAGAGGAGACGCAATTCATGGAGGGGAGGAAGGTCAGGCTTGCAGGGAGAAGACTGTAATGGAGAAGAGCCATGAAGCCTAAGCTGCTATAGTGAAAAATGGGAAATGAGTCCAGGGAGAGTAAATTGAAGAACATATCTCTGTGCAGTTAACAGTGTGGCAATAATAAAATAAGAATTGAAAGACTGGAAGACAGTGTAGGATGTTTGAATTAATGATTTCACAGAACAGATCATTCTGGGAGATTCAGGATCTTGGCTATAGAAATAGATTATTAATTAAGGAGAACTTAATAAGATCACACTATCTGCACAAAGCTGATTCCTGAACCTAGGTGAGAGATGGGTGGAAATCAGGAGACACTGAACTAAAGCAACTGAGAGGTCTATTTGTGTAAAGCAGGAGTCACGTCCCCCCTCTCCCCCCTTTATGGAGGATACAGCCCTGGTCCTCCAGAGGCCTGGGCAACAGTAAGACTGGGGGGCACCCCTAGCCCATAGGAATCAAGTATTGAATTATGGATCTGAAGACAGGGGAAAATAGGCTACTTAAAAAATATTAAATGCGGGCCGGAGGGTTAGCTCAGTGGTTCCGGTGCTGGCCTCGCAAGTGCAAGAACCTGAGTTCGATCCCCGGTGACCACATATAATGCTGGGCGTGGAGACTCACGCCCACCAACAATCAACGCAGCATACCACAATGCCGGGCGTGGTGGCTCACTCCTGTCATCCCAGCACTCGGGAGGCAGAGACAGGAGGATTGCTGAGTTCATGGCGGCTTGCCTGGGCACCATAGTGAGCTCAGGGCCAGGCTGAACTACAAAGCAAGACCCTGTCTCAAAAAAAAAAAAAAAAAAAATTAAATGCCATGTAGTTAACATTTATTTCTCAGAAGAAATAAAAACCTAAATCTGGTTTATTTGAAAGCCAGATGGACTAAGACATTATTAAATGATTATAAAAATCTCTTATTAGTACTTTGAATAATACCTTGTCAATAACAATACATGCATACTAATATACCCTCCATTTCAACCTGAGCTGAAGTTTTTCATCTAACTTTTTTTTTAAATTAAATTCTTTATTGGTACATTTTATATACATCTCACGATCACACACAACATTGGGGAATTTGTACCAGCATATGAAACAAGTTAATTCTCATTTTTACCTACATTCCTAACCGACCCACACCTTCCCACCCCCTATATACATGCTCTTTTATTTTCTTTCAGAATCATATTTATTCCTTCCCCTCATTAAGTTCCCACACCAAATTTCCTTTGGAAATTTCCCATTCTACAAAAACTGTCATACTTTCTAGAGCTCATTTAAATCTACCATTGCTCATATCAAAGAAAAGGTCTGGTATTTGCATATCTGTGATCTCTTTATTTCACTTATTAGTGTGTCCTCCAGGTGTATCCATTTGCACATAAATGAATGAATCTTGTCATTTTTTATGGCAGAATAATACTCATTTAAAAAATTTCATCTTTTTCTTTTTTTTTTTTGAGACAGGGTCTCACCTTGTAGTTCAGGCTGGCCCCAAGCTCACCATGTAGCCCAGGCAAGCCTGGAACTCAGCAATCCTCCTGTCTCTGCCTCCCGAGTGCTGGGATTACAGGCATGAGCCACCACGCCCGGCACTGTGGTATGTGGTATTGATTGCTGGTGGGCGTGAGTCTCCACACCCGGCATTGTATGTGGTTACCGGGATCGAACTCAGGAACTTGTGCTTGCAAGGCAAGCGCCGGAACCACTGAGCTAATCCTCCGGCCCCCTCATCTAACTTTTAAAGAAACCAGTTTTATGATGTAGTAGAAATAATGTTCTAATGAAAGTTCTGAATAAATCCATCTTATCTTATTTTCTGGCATGTTTTTATTATGTACACATAACTTTCAAGATGGGGTAAAGTCATATAATAAATACTATATTTTGATATTTTTTCTAATCTTTTGACTGGGCATATACTGACATAATTAGCAGGATTTTTACATTTGTGTTTTCTTTTTCATGTAATGAGAAACATGAATATTTTGTCAACAACATGAATATTTTGTCTTCATATGCACCATTTAGGATGACTACATAATATCCGGTGATTTTCTTTCTTTTGCTTCTATTTTAAAAAATGTATCATTTTCATCTCTTCTGTTTTCTCTGTGCTTATTTATGCTTTGATCTCTAATACAGATGTACATATTTACATAATAAAAACACAGGAATTTATGAGGAACACTCAAGTTGAATATTTATATAAAATAGATTGTAAGAGGGAGACTTTCTTGCACATACTCTTTTAGTCCTACCTGGATTGATTTTTTTTCTTTTTGGAAAATCATTGCCTGTTATTTCAAAATGTAAGACACACTTACAAAAGAATTTTTTGAAAAAAATGTCAGTCCTTCAGTTTTACCAGAACCTGTAGTTATGCAGTGTGATTACCTGATAGATTCAATTGTTGGGTGTCCCTTTTAGACAGGATCTGTACTCATGTTTTTATCACTATTACTTTCAGTTGGTGACCCTAGTATTTATGTTGCTTACCAGCCTTTTGTAGGCATTTCGTTTTGACACCTGATATAATGTAAAAGATAAATAAATGCTTATCACTCTGTGAAAGCTAGAGTTATTGCTTCCTGGTCACATGTGACTAAACTATGGTCTGCTTTAAAATTCTTTTGGGATGTCTTTTATTTTCTATTACTTAACATAAGGAAAAATTGAATTGTAGTTTTCATTCAAATCAAATAAAATTAGAATGTTAAACCTGCATCATATCACATTGAAAAACATTCAAAAGCAAAGTTCAAATGATACAATTGCTGTGTATTATCTATTGGTATATCTGTTCTCTTTTCCATAGGATATCCAATTGCTCTTTAGTTTTTTGTTAATGCACCTGTTAGGACACTCACTTGGAAGCTAAGTGTTGACATTAAAGAGAAATGCAGTACACAAATGTGTTTTGTGAATCACTGGGTACTGTTGCTGCTCCAGTGTCTGCTATTAGCAAAGAGCGGTCACAGAGAGGACTCTCTTCTTCAGCTCACACAGTCCTTGTCTTAAAGATCTTACATTTGCCTTATGTCAATGTGGAAGTTAATTTTGGGGGAAAGAGAGCATAAGGATAGCAGCCAGGTACAAATGTATCTTGGGGCTATCTAGGGCCTTAATTTGGTCATAATTTAAAAATTCTTCATTTTCATTGCAGGTAAAAGTAAATAATGATTTTAATTATGAGTTATATGAAAGTACTTGGTCTTACATAAAAGATATGTCAGCAGAACACACATCATCAAGGAATAGAAGATTCTTATTTAGCTCTTCATCATCTCGTTCACACAGTCATGTTTTGGATCTCTACAAAGAGTACAAGGAAAAGGTTAGTACAAAATGTCAGTTAACTTTTCCATATTTTATTGAAGTATTGCTAACTGTAACAAAAGTGTATTTATCAAAAGATATTTTCCTATTTAAATTAAAGTGATTGTATCTCCTGTAAGAGACAAAATTACTTCCTGAAAGGTTGCTTGCTAATTCTCTTGATAATATATTTATTTATACACTTATTTTCTTATTAATGTTCTTGTTCTTATTACAAAACCTTAAACTTATTTTCAGATCTTTTATTTTAAACAATTTAAGCATTCTTATGGATACTGGTCACTATTTTAAGTGTTACATTTAACTTTAGAAAATGCATATTTAAAATTTACTTCCTAAAAGTTAATGCTAGAGTCTCTTTAGAAGATGTGTGAAAGCGAGACCCTGTCTCCAAAAAGCAAAAAAAAAAAAAAAAAAAAAAAAAAAAAAAAAAGCAGG
>PVIC010052648.1:0-12111 GCA_004025085.1 Thryonomys swinderianus | reverse complement strand
CTCCTGTCTCTGCCTCCCGAGTGCTGGGATGACAGGCGTGAGCCACCACGTCTGGCATTGTAGTATGCGGTGTTGATTGTTGGTGGGCGTGAGTCTCCATGCCCAGCATTATATGTGGTTACCGGGGATCAAACTCAGGTCCTTGCGCTTGCGAGGCAGGCGCTGGAACATTGAGCTAACCCTCCAGCCCTGTTTGTTTGTATTTTAAAACAAGGGTTTTTTTTTTTTTTTTTGAGGCAGGGTCTTGCTTTGCAGTTCAGGTTGGCCCTGAACTCACTATGTGAATTCAAGCCTCAAACTCACAGTAATCCTCCTGTCTCTGCCTCCCAAGTAATGGGATTACAGGCATGAGACACCATACCCAGCATTGAGGTATATAGTACTGATTGCTGCTGGGCATGAGTCACCATACCTTGTATTGTTGTATGTGGTTACCAGGGATCAAACCAGGGACCTTATGCTTGCCAGGCAGGCACTGGAACCACTGAGCTTAATCTCCAGCCCTGTTTTTTTGTATTTTAATACCAGGGACAGAACTCAGGCCCTCATGCTTGCAAGGCAGGTGCAGTACCACTTGAGGTAAATCCCTGCCCTGTTTATTTGTTTTTTTGAGACAGGGTCTCACTATGTAGTCCAGGCTGGCCTTGACCTCTTGGTGATCTTCTGCCTCAGCCACCTGGGTGTTGGAGTTACAGGTGAGGCGATTCCACTGACACACCCTGCTTAAACCAATTAACTTTTGAAATGAAAAATCTGTTGTTGTCAGAAGCAGCTGAGGTTACTCATGAAAGTCTAGGAAGTCAAAACCAGGGCCCACAGAGCAGAGAGCAATCACCAGAGACAGCCTGCAGGACACTTTTTCCCTTTCTTTCCTCCTTTTCTTACTCCCTCCTCCTTCTGTCTGTTTGCTTAGAAAAATATCATGCCACTGGGTTGTGCTTATTTTACATTCATTCTCATGATTACTAGCTGAAGTTGACCCAAAGCAATCTGCACCAGATATTAGGAAAGATACTAAAAAAGGCAATACTATCTCTTCCTTAAAAGGGCCTATAACATAGCTAAAGGAGCAAGGGACATCAACGTGGACAAGGATGGTGACTGTGTGACGTTCACTAACTGGAACCAAGCACAAGGAGACAGTAAGTGTACAAAGTGATACTGTACCAGGCCAGCACACTCCTTCAAAGTTGCATCCTTCATGGGTTCTCACAAAGAATCCCTGCTCTTTGGCTTTGATGTACACTGCATAATCAGGATCTACCTTGATATGGGGATCACTGATGACCACGAGCTACCAGGACAGAAAGGATAGAAGATCTCATCAGAGACGACACATTTATTTAGGAGTTTTCACCAAAGTTTTGAGCTTCAAATTTGTTTTTCAGAAACCACTATAACTCATGTTAAAATACTTTAGATATTAGTAAACTCTATAACCATTCATATGATTACAGAAATTTAAATTGGTATCAAAACCAGGCCAAGATTCTTTTGTAATTATTGCTACATAACCAATATATACTCTTAAGAAGGGATTCTTTTTTGTTTTTTTTTGAGACGGGGTCTCGCTTTGTAGTTCAGAGTGGCTCTGAGCTCACTATGCAGCCCAAGCAAGCCTTGAACTCATGGCAATCCTCCTGCCTCTGCCTCAAATTTCTTCCTTTTTTAGGCTGAATAACATTCCAGTGCATGTGCAATCCATTTTAAAAAAAGTTTTTTATCAACTCATGTATCTAAAGATACTTCAGTTGCTTTTACCTTTTGGTAATCATGACTAATATGGCTCTGACTATAGGTATACAAATAAATATTTGTATTTATTTGAGTTCCTCTTTAAAAAAAATTATCCTTTCCCCCCATACTGGGGATGGAATGTAGAGCTTTTGCCCTGATCTACACCCCCACCCCTTTTTCATTTTTTGTTTTGAGATAGGGTCTCATTAAATCACTAAATTGCTCACACTAGCTTGAACTCTCACTCCTCCTGTCTTAGCCTCCTAGAGTGCTGGGATGACAGGTGTGTGTCACCACACTTAGCTGAGTTCTTGCTTTCAGTTCTTTTGGGTATGTAGCCAGAAATGGAACTGCTAGGTAAAAAGGTAATTCTATTTTTAGTTTTTTAAAGAAATGCCCTATTTTTTTAATAGCAGATGCATTATCTTATGTTCCCATCAATATAGCATAAGGGTTCCAACTTCTCTACATATTCAGCAACACCTATTTTTTTCTTTTTCCAAAATGTTAGACCTCCTACTAGTGTTAAGTGATATTTAATTGTGGCTTTTTTTTTTGACAGGGTCTTGCTTTGTAGTTCAGGCTGCCCCTGAGCTCACTGTGTAACCCAGGCAAGCCTCCAACTCAGCAATCTTCCTCCCAAATGTTGAGAGCTGGGATTACCGGCGCGAGCCACCACACCCGGCATTGTGTGTGGTACAGATTGCTGGTGGGCATGAGTCACCACACCTTGTATTGTTCTATGTGGTTACTGGGGATCCAACCAGGGACCTTAGGCTTGCTAGGCAGGCACCAGAACCACTGAGCTAAATTTCTGGCCCTATTTGCATTTTCCTAATGATTAGTGATGTTGAGCATCTTTTCATCATATACTTGTTGCTATTTCTTTGGAGAACTGTTCATTTTTTTTTTTTGGCTTTGTACTGGGGCTTGAACCTAGAGGCTCCTTGTCACTGGGTTACATACCATACCCCTTTTTACTTTGAAAAATTATTGTTTTCTATGCTGTATTTTATTGAAAAAAACTTGATATTAAATGTTCCTATAAGCAAATAATTTGTACTGTTTTTATTTTCCTGACATCCACATTACACAACTGTAATCATTAAAATCTTCTTCATCATTAAAGAACTTACAAGATCACAAAAGTAAAGCTGAAGTCATTATTTTCATGGCCTTTTTATTTATTGATTTTTTTAATCAAATGGTCTTCCTCTACCCATTTGCCAAGACAAATTTTAAAAATTTTTTTTTTTTTTTGGCAGTACTGGGGAATCAAACTCAGGCCATTATGCTTGCAAAGTAGGTATGGTAGGCCTAAAAAAAAAAATCTCAAAAAGCTTTGTCATTTAAAAGTTCCAGGGCCAGGGACATAGCTCAGTGGCACTGCAGCTGGCACCACAGCTACTTGGCACATGTTAAGGTCCTGAGTTTGATCCCTGGAACTACAAAAAAAAAAAAAAGTGCCAAAATGTTGACTTATTTTACCTTACGTTTTTTGCTTCTAAGCAGCTCTTGCATTCTTTTGGGGTTTGGGAATCGTTTTTTGTCCCAGGTGAAGTATCTCTTGCCCTCAGTGTGCTCTATGTCCAGCCACATGACATCATAAGGAATGTCGTGGTCGTCAAATCCTGAGTCCACAGCCTTGACATCCTGTTCATCTTCATAGTTCCAGCGGCACTGGTGGTACCCCAAGGAGAAGAGAGGGGGCAGGGCTTGAGTGCCTAAGAGAAAAAGATGAAGTCTGAGTCACAAGCATCACAGTAACCCTTACTCCTTGGTAAACATTTTCTCCCTGTCTGCAGTGTGCTCAGCACTGAGGCGGATATTAAACACAGACAATCAAAGACAGGAAAAAACAGTCTCTGCCTTCAAGGAAGTCACGATGTAGGTGACAAGACAGGCATGTAAATAAAAATACTTTGCTCTGCAGATGGGAAGCTGAGGCAGGATTGGCATGAGTTTGAGACCAGTCTGAGGTACATAGCAATACCTTGTAAAAAAGCAAAAATAAAAACAAAACAAAAAAACCCAAATATTTTGCTCTGAGGTATAATTGCTATCTTAAAGATCTTGGGTAATGTAGGAACACAAAGAGGCTAATAAATCCTGCCTGTGATGAACAGGGTCTTGAGAGGCTTCATAAATAGGTGGCTCCGGACTGGATCTTGAAGAAGAAGGAGGAATATCCCAGGCAAGGAAAACAAAAAAATACTGCAGGCTCAGAGCCTAACGGGGGGGGTGGCAATCAGAATAGCCCTGGGAAAAAGAAGCTCCCTGGAGTATAGGAGACCAAGGCAAGATGAAGCGGAGCTGGCAGTCTATAAAGGGCCTGTAGGTCAGCTGTTCTGAATTCAGGAACGCTGCCTCTTCTTGACAAGAAGCCGGCAGGAATTTGGCCAAGTATAACCTTGGCGATTTCTTTTACACAAAGCCAAGTGGTGCGGCACTTGCCTACCACTAGCATGTATCAGGGCCTAGCTTTGTTCCATAATGTGACCTAAGGAAGTAAGGCAGGAAGTAGTGTCGAGTCTGAGAGGAAGGGGAATGAAGTTAGGAAGAACTGTCAGGAAACTACTGCAAGAACGTCACAGAGGACTTCTGGTAACCATTGTGTTTATCTTCTCCAAGAGCCTCACTAAACTCAGAGTAAACAGAAAAAGTAATCTGGTATGAGAATCTGAAGACGTAAATGAGTTCTAGACACTGTGAAAGAGAAAATATTCAAAGGGAAAAGGGGTAAGTAAGGAGGAGAAAGAAAAAATATGTTTAAAAAGGAAACAAAGCATATGTATATAGGGGGTTATAGGGTGGGTAGGGATATGGGAAAAATGAGAACTACCTTATGTCATGTACTGGTACAAATTCTCAATATGGAGTATGATCATGATGTGCATAAAAATGTACCAATCAAGAATTCAATTTAAAAAATAAAATGGGAGACATATATCCTTTAAAAAAAGTAATAAAGCTACAAAAACAGAGACTGGAAGAGGAGCCATCTCAACAAAACGAGGAAGGTGATGGATTGGCAGAGGCAGGACAGTGAATGCTGAGCAGAGCCGGGGGCAGCTCCCCAGGGTGCTTGTGAGGGCAGCACTGGTGAGAAGGGCTCATCCCTGCTCCTGGATCCCTTGCAGCAGGAGGCACATCCGGGCCCACAGAGCTTCCAGGCAGAGAAACACTTGAGGAAAGCCTCCAAATTAGAGACAGGAACTCAGTGAAGAAATACAATAAAAAGATCTCTCAGAAAACAGGGGCAAGAAACCAATCAGAATCTTATCCTTAATGTCTCTAGAGATAAAAAAGAGTACGGTACCCAGAAAATAAGACTAGGATAGCATAAAACCAGCATAAGCTAATAGAAATAGAAGCAACCAGAGGACAATGAAGTGTTCTAGGGATTAGAAATATGACAGCAGAAGTGGAAAGCCTGGAAGATGAAATTGAGAACACTGCTCTGAAAATAGGCAAAAAAGAAGGTTGTACAGTCAGAAGGGAAGAAAGAGAAAAAAGGAGAGAAAGGAATTATAAGTGGCATGCTATATACTTGTGTCCCACAACTGAGCAACATGAATCTCAAGATGAAATGGTCTAGCGCAATATTTATTTCAAAAGATTTACATTGAAGAATTTCATTATAAAATTTCAGAATATTAAAAAGAAGGTATTTCAGAGAGAAAACATAAGTCATATACAGAGGAATAGAACTAAGAATGGTTTTGGAGGAAGACTATAGAGAAACTGTCAAATTCTGCATATAGGATTTTCAATCTAGCCAGCCAAATTATCAACCAAGGAATACAACAGGAGAAAAGATGGCTGTATATCTTCATATAATAGAACATATGTCTTAGTCACTTTCCTTGTCACTGGAGCAAAATACCTGACACCTACAAATTAAAGGAGGAGAGCTTTATTTTCCATGTTTTAGAAATTTCAATCCTTGCATGGTTGACAGCATAGTGGAAGGGCCTGGGAGGAAGAAAAGTGCTCACCTCATGGTGAGCAGGAGGCAGAGCACAAAGGGAGGAGCCAGGGAGGGAGATGCACCCTTCCTGGTCACACCCTTGCTGGCCCATCTCTTCTGATCAGGTTCCAGCTCTTAGGAGTACATTTAGCTAGAAACTCATCAATGGACTGATTCACCAGTGAATATAGCATCTCCATGGCCTAATCACCTCTCCAAAGCCCTGTTTATGCTCACATGATGCGTTGGAGCTCTTTTAAGGCAAGCGCCCTCCATAGAGCACCATTCTTTTTTTTTTTTTGAGAGAGGGTCTTGCTTTGTAGTTCAGGCTGGCCCTGAGCTCACTATGTAGCCCAGACAATCCTGAAACTCAGCAATCCTCCTGCCTCTGCCTCCCAAGTGCTGGGATTACAGGCTTGAGTCACCAAACCCAGCATTTGTGGTATGTGGTACTGATTGCTGGTGGGCATGAGCCACCATGCCCAGTATTGTTGTATGGGATTACCGGGGATTGAACCAGGGACCTTGCACTTGCAAGGCAGGCGCTGGAACCACTGGGCTAAATCTCTGGCCCCAGAGCTCCATTCTTAACCAGTCTTGAAGGTTTATAAAGGTAAAATCTTTATTGCTAAATTAGTGTTTTATTATATATATATGTATTTTTTTTCTGGTCTTGGGAATTGAATTCAGGACTTTGTGCTTACTAGGCAGGCACAGCACCACTGAACTACACCCCCAGGTGTAGGTGTAGGTGGTATATTTTAATACAGAAGAAAACATACAAAAGTTCAGGTTGGGCTATTGGTCATCTGGGTTAGAGGGAGAGTAAGATTAGCACCAAGAGTAGATGCTCCAAGGAAGGCAAATAGCAAGTGGATACTTCTAGATGCAGTGTAATATTTAACTGGGCTGAAAAGGATGAGAGGAGGAAGAGGAATGCTGGCTACTTAACATGCTAAAGTAAGTTGTTTATAACTTCTATATGACGTGAACCAAAAATTAACTTAGGATAATACTGGAGACAGAGGAAATACAGCAGAACTGAAAATGGCACGTCTGCATGCAAATACCTGTCAGGTATGAATACTGCTTGAAGACATCAGAAGGTGTCGGTCCCATCAGCAGGAAAACATCAATAACTCCACTCTCTGATATCCAACGCACATCAGTTCGAGATTTGACTTTTTGTTTAGCAGCAGCTGGGCCCACCTGAGTCAGTGTGTACTGGAAAAGGAATGGGATGAAAACCCAAGAAAATTCTCTCTAACCTACAACTCTCAGGTGTACAAGAGTCTGTTCTCTCAGGACTAGTGACATTCACTGATGACAGTGCAGTACTATGGTGTCACAGAACTGCCACCACAAAAAAAGAGCTCTGCCTCCCCTGCAGTGGTTGTGTTTCTTCTGTAAGAATGGTACACAGCCACGATCCAAAGCTCACCTCTGCTGCAGGCTCGGTATTGATCTCCACCAGCGTTTCTGAGGCATTCAGCCAGAAAATGCCTAGAGTCCTGCCCAGTTTGTGGGCCAGGAGATAAGGCACTGAGCCATAAATGCCCATTTTGTCATGTATTTGATATCCATAGACATCCAGGTTATAAAGACGGTAAACATCTCCATCTCTAAAATGACAATGAGGATCATCACTAGTTACCATCACAGATGTATATTCATGGATAGAACTCTTCCTGAACAAACCTGGGTGAATGTGACTCTCTTTCTTCAATTCCTTTTGCACCCCTGTGTCTTAGCTATCTTCTCTAAACCTCTCTTGTGAGGGGAGGTCCATCTCCTGTGACACCTCTACAATAATAAGCATACACTAAGCATTCTCTGATGCATTTTATCAGCACTTTTTTGTAGCCAGAACAAAAGGAGCATGTTCTAACCTGCTTCCCCACAGCTGAGCCAGGGAATATCAGAACTGCAGTGGGGGAGGTGGGTCCAGAGCTAGGCTGATATGACAACAGCATGGTTTCTGATGGACACCCTTGGTCAGACTTTATTTCTCTCTCCTTTCCTTCTCTCCCCACCCTTTCTCTTCCTTAGTCCAATGCCTCTTATTTTTCTTTTCCTTTTTTTTTTTGAGACAGGGTCTCACTTTATAGTTCAGACTGGCCCTGAACTCACTATATAGTCCAGGCAAGCCTTGAACTCAGCAGTCCTCCTGCCTCTGCCTCCCGAGTGTTGGGATTACAGGCATGAGCCACCACAGCTGGCATTGTGCTACATGGTACTGATTGCTGGTGGGTGTGAATCACCACACCTGGTATTGTTGTATGTGGTTACCCAGGATGGAACCAGGGACCTTGTGTTTGGTAGGCAGGTGCTGGAATCACTGAGCTAAGTCTCCAGCCCAGTCCAATGCCTCTTGAATCTATCTGTTTCTAGTATAAGCCTGAAATGATCTCCCAAAGGGAATCACAGGAAAAACAAGACGTCAGAGTTTTCAGCTGACTGGCTCCTTAGAGTAATGGCTCTTTTTTTAGGTCAGTGACCTTTCACAGTGCATTCTCTCAAGGTCCCACAAAAAAGCCCTGCAAGGTCAGCCCAAGACCTAGTGAAAAAGATCTCTTCCTTGCTTTAATCATAGCAGGTTCCTATTTTTGGTTCCTCTGTATTATAGTTTTTATAATTGTCCAATTTTTACCAAACCAAATAAAACAAAACTCTGAAAACTTCCACTTTGGGTCACCATTTAAGGAAGTTTCTTAAAACTCTATTAGCAGTATCAAACCAGAGTCTCCTGTAAGAATACTTGTTTTCATTTACCTAGTATTTTTAAGCTGGTGTGTTTCCGCATGCTGTGGGATCCCATACACATGTTCAAACCCATGCAAGGAGAAATCTAAACCAATGGAGGCAGGACCTGTAAAGACCAGAATGCTGATTCAGCCTTACTTCTCAATAGGACCAACAATTCAGGAGGTTCTGTTGACTGAGGATAGATGACCAAACCGTGGGTAGGGAGACCTGCACTTGCCTTGATCAATATGAAATGCTCTGCCCTGACTCTGTAAGACATTGTTTCAGGTTCTGCTGGAACAGCAGGTAAAGCTCTCTGGTCACTTTACTCATATTGCCTTAACTGTGGGTTGAAGCTGTGTCCTCATTTAGAGTAAATGCATCTCTTTGCTATCTGTAAAATACAGTTACAGCGTTTCAGGTCTTTTTCCTCATTGAAATTTTTGTAAAATATATTGTATACTACTTTGCTGTAGGGAGCAAAGACTATTAAGCACTTTTAATCTTTACCAGGTGAATTAATATTGTCTACATGGTAACCAAGTTTTAATGCCAACCTTTGCTTAAGGTTGCCTATAGGACTTAACATGACTTAAGGTCATGTTAAGAGTACTAGGAAGGCCTTTCATAGCTCCTCAAAGTACTATTTCCCCATAATTGTAGGTATATAAATTTAAACAAAGTCCTTTATTTCACAATGAGAGATATGGGAAAAGTACAAATAAGTAGATATATAACACTGACTTAAATTTACATTCATGTTAAAGTATCTGACACTGGAGCCAGAGATTTAGCTCAGTGGTTCTGGCACCTGCCTAGCAAGCACAAGGACCCTGGTTCAATCCCTGATAACCATACACAACAATACTGGGTGTGGTGATTCATGCCCACCAGCAATCACTACCACATACCACAATGCCGGGCATGGTGGCTCATGTCTATAATCCCAACACTCGGGAGGCAGAGGCAGAAGGATTGCTGAGTTCAAGGCTTGCCTGGGCTACATAGTGAGCTCAGGGTCAGCTTGAACTACAAAGAGAGATCCTGTCTCAAAAAAAAAAAAGTATGACACTGAATGGTCCTTATTTCTAGGAGTTTGTGGAAAGAAAAGGTACAAAATAATATATTATAGAAAGGGTAGCCTAAAAACCACTCCTGCTTTAAAACATTCTACATTCTTTCAACCTTGGTCATTATACTCTTCCAATGGTGGTGAACTTAAGACACACATGCCATAGTGTATTGTTTGTATCACTGAAAGCTCTAAAAGGTTCTCCATGATCACTGTGCTATGCTGTAAATATAAATGGCTAGAACAGGATTCTCAAGGAGTCAGGGAAGATTTGTTATTTTGTAGGACAAGCAGAAAGAGGAAAAGAATATTTTTCTAACCACATAGTCTCATGTACCAGAAAAGGATTTCTTTTCCCCACTTTCCTAATTCTATCACTATGTTTAGTAAGTATGACTATAAATCACGATAAATCAGATTCACTGGACTGAGAAACACCTAGTTGACCGGCAGAGCATGCAGGTGGGTGTGTGATGGAAGCGTGATGATCACATGTACTATGCACAGGCCCTCCCTGGTTCCTCTCGGGTGCTGCTCTGCTCTGCTCCCCCTACTACAAAACACGCAGCGTTGCTGCTCTGTGCCTTCCGCCACCATACTCCTGCTCCAAAGCCAGCTGACCAGGGCTGAATTCCTTCCCTCTGGGGATAAAATTAACTCTTTTCTCTATTAAGCTGTGAACATCGGGAACTGTGTCCAGCAATGGGAAAGAGGACTGCTATCACAAGAACATTCACAGAGGGGTGTGCATCACCCATGGGAATGATGGGGAGGCACGACATGAAAAAGACTGAGCACTACTGGACTAGAGTATTGGAACTGATGAACTCAAGAACTTAGTTTCCCATAACTTAAATCTGGTAATAGAACATGAACAGCCAGACATGGTGGCCCGTGCCTGTACTCTCAGTACTCTGGGAGGCTGAAGCAAGAGAACTAGAATTTAAGTCCAGCCTGGGGAACTGTGTGACATAGTGAGAGCCTATCTCAACATACAAAATAAAAAAAGGTCTGGGGACATGAAGATACAGTTCGATGTGAAGGTCCTGGCTTCAATCCCCAGTTTGTCTGTCTGTCTGTCTGTCTGTCTGTCTGTCTGTCTGTCTGTCTGTCTGTCTCTCTCTCTCTCTCACACACACACACACACATACAGAATATGGAGGCTGTAACTGATCAATCGGATAACACAACCAATGTGTTTTCCCAGGCCTGTTCCTGAGACCTGGAGCTCCAGGTGGCCTCAGCCTCTCTCACAATCCCACCAAAGGCACAAAATCACCACTTCTCTGTGGGAATATATTATGGGAGGATAAGGAACCCAATGCTGGGATTTCTGTTGACCTTACAGAAGTTACTCATTTTGGGTGTCAAAGTTCAAGGGACTTAAGAGATATTTAGCTATTTTGGAATGATTTGTTTTAATACTACTCTGGTTTTAATTTACCATTAGCTTTGACATCCACAAAATTTCCAAATTTCTCTTCCCACAGGCCTAGATCCTCTTGATATTCCTGTTGGTACAAAAAGGGCACAAACTGACTCTATAAAGTGCAATGAACAGAGTTCCACAGTAGCATATTTGGCTCATTAATAAATGAGGCTGAGAAAATGAGTTACACGTTTTAGAAGACCAACTTATAATGTCAGTATGTTTCAAGAATCAGATCTGTATTGGGCCGGAGATTTAGCTCATTGGTTCTGGCGCCTGCCTCGCAAGTGCAACATCCTGAATTCGATCCCAGTAGCCACATACAATGCTGGGCATGATGACTCACGCCCACCAGCTATCAATACCACATACCACAGTGCCGGGCGTGGTGGCTCATGCCTGTAATCCCAGCACTTGGGAGGCAGAGACAGGAGGATTGCTGAGTTCGAGGCTTGCCTGGGCTACATAGTGAGCTGAGGGCCAGCCTGAACTACAAAGTGAGACCCTGTCTCAAAAAAAAAAAAAAAGAATCAGATCTGTATAATAGAAATGCCAATTATCACCTTGTGAATTATAGCTGCCATACATTTTCTGTAGTAAAATATATATAACACGAAACTTGCTATTTTGATGATTTTAAAGTCTATAGTTCACTGGCATAGAGTACAGTTACTCTGTTGTGTGATGTGTTGCCGACTGATGTCCAGAACCTCTTCATCTTCCCACATGGCCCCTTCCTTACTCATGAAACAATAACTGCCCATTCCTTCCCACACTACCCTGGCAACACCATTCTATTCTTTGTATGAATTTGACTTCTCTGTTTCATAAAGTGGAGTCACACAGTATGTGTTCTTTTTAGTATAATGGTCTTCAGGCTTCATTTTATAACATGTATCAGAAATTCTTTTCTCTTTAAGGCTATATACTATTTCTTGCATATGCAAAATTTTCTTTGTGTACTTACCTGTCAATAGACACTTTTGGTTGCTGTGAACAGTGCTAACATGCCTTCCTTGTGGGGTATATACCCAGTAGTGCAACTGCTGGATCAGACTTTCAATTTTGGGGGGGGAGCCTCATTTCATAATTCAGACAGGCCTTAAACTCACTATGTAGCACAGGCTGGCTTCTAACTAAACTGCATATATGTAGTGA
>PVIC010052647.1:0-12096 GCA_004025085.1 Thryonomys swinderianus | reverse complement strand
AAGGTTGCCTGTGTCCGAGACATATAATATACATGAAATCTTCTGGTCTACTTCCTTTCTGTTTGTTTTTTCCCAGATGAAACAGTATCTAGGTAGGAAACTCAGCCTGTTTTCTCTAACCAGATGCCGGTTTTCCTGGCCAAATATGATAGTGACCACCCAAGCGGGTCAGGAAAGAGATGACATCTGTTCCAAGGCATCCTTTTCATAAGGGTCAAAGTCATGTTTTGTGAAGTACAGGGATTTTCCTAAGCTCAATGAAAGCCCTGAAGTAATATAATTCTAACGCATTCAAGGATTTTCTTTTCTGTGCATTTTTTTTTTCTTTTTGAGACAGGGTCTCGCTTTGTAGTTCAGGCTGGCCCTGAGCTCACTATGTAGCCCAGGCAAGCCTTGAACTCAGCAATCCTCCTGTCTCTGCCTCCCGAGTGCTGGGATTAAAGGCGTGAGCCTCCACGCCCAGCTTCTTTTCTGTGCTTTTAACTGAAACGCATGCTGTGCTTTATCATAATATAAATGTTTGATTCCTTTAGTTTTTACTGTATCTGTCACAACTGTATGTGTCTTATCTCTCATCTTTTTGCTCCTATTTTAAAGATAAAGAACATGTCTGAGAAGAACTGATGTGTCCCAGGAAATAGACGGACTATAACAGCTGAACTGGGCCTTCCCAAAATTCATATATTAAAGTCCTCACCCTCTGTACCTCAGAATGCAATTGTATTCAAGAGAAGGTTCTTTAAAGAGATAACCAAACTAAAATAAGGTCAGTAAAGGTGCATTCCAATATGACAGCTGCTCTTAAAAAGAAGAGAGAAGAAGAAGATAGCTGGCATGGACATGCACGCAGGGAAAATGATGGAAAGACATGCAGAAAAAGCAGCTGGCTTACACACCAAGGAGAGAAGACAGGATAGTTCCTGCTCTGGGGTCTCAAAGGAACAGTCCTGTCTACACCTGAGTCTTGAGTTCTGGCCTCTAGAAATACAGAAAATAAATGCCCTTTGTTTATATCACTCAGTCTGTGGTACCTGGAACCGCAGCCCAAGCAATCACAGAGGCAGAGCCAGGGTTTGAACCCAGCCTAACTAATGTCAAGCGTGTGCTTACTCAAAGCATCACCATAGATAAGCAAAGTTAACACATTTTACTCAACCACAGCAATGTGCTCCTATTTTCACTTTTCATACTGTTAACTTTCTGCCCTTCGATGGCCAAAAGCAGTCTTCCTTTGGTGAAATTATATCTATATAGTACCTCATCATATAACTCTATATGTATATATATAATTATATATAAATTACATATGCTGACTCTATTTATTAAATTATGTTATGCTGACTTTTTCCGTCTCAGTGTTCCCATAGAATTCCTGTTCAGTGTTTGAAATTCAGCACTCTTCAGGTCCAACAGGATCTAAAACTGAATTCATTCATCTACCTAAGATTGCAAGCATGAAGATCATAAGCGTGACCTATGAAGTCTGACTTGACTTTCATGGTTACATTTTCAATAGTTCTCCCCCATTCATGAGAGCTCTGAATAACTGCATAATTTTCATATTTTAAAAAAGCAGACAACCATATTTTTTTCCAGTAAACAACTAGATCACTCAAATTGTCTCTTCTGACTAACCCGTGTGACTAGCTAATGATCTCACAAGTTCCAAAAAGGATTCATCTAGTTTTTGCTAATTTGGAGACTTGCCTTTTTTCCTTTTTATGTAATAAGCTCCTTGTTGATTTCTAACCTAAGAAGTTAAAAAAACCTGCCCATCCTTGGTCATTTCTAGCTCTGCGAAGGGAATTACACCACATATTTTTGGAGCCCACTTCCTTCTGCTTGCCTCTTCTTTGGTTTACCCATTTGTTTTAAAATCTTTATGCTAATACATTCCTTTTTAATTTTGAGACCAGCAGGCAGGATTTACAGATCATATTCCTGTTGCAACATCAGGGTAAAAAAGAAAAAAACCACATAAGTTTCCTGGGGCTGCACAGCCTACCTGCGGTTTTCCTATGACTCAGAAAACTGAGACTGTGTTAATCACGTAGTCAGGGCAACCACAGGACTAATTTCAGTCAACTGCTGAGGATAAACATCTGTATATAAACCCTTCTTTTGCACAACCAAACAGGCTTTTCTGGTGACTTCTGAAAGGGTGGGGCTCTGCTGTTGCTTTGGAGACACAGCCCAAGTCCCACATGCCAGTGTTCTGAGAATGCTCATCTTCCAGAAAAGAAGATTTAGTGGACTCCTAGTGGACTCCTCAGGAAAGAAATCATGCTTCTTACTTGGAAAAACAAAAAGCAGAAAGTGACCGTGGATAACATAAGCAGAAAAATAATTTACTGCAAAGGTAGATGCCTTCCTGAATATCCATGAAAGCCAGGGAGTTGGGGGTTGGGCTCAGAAGACAGAAGAAGGCAGGGAGAGGCAGAGAGCGGCCACGCTGCACACTAGAGCGGCTCCGAGGTGGCGGCACTTTCACACTCAGTCAAGACTAGACACGTAGTAGCTTCTAACACTAGGTGTCCCTCGGTACGAAATTTATCTCACTGGTTGTAACTTCTCTGCATCGCTGCTACCAGCCTCAGATCGAGGTCCAGGCCAAGCAAGTAAGACGGACTAAACTTCAGCCAGGCGCCTGCTTCTCAGCTTTCAATTGTGTAGCCTTTGAAATTTTAAGCAGAAATAATTTCTCCCTCTTTCCGGACTCACAAAAATGGAGACTTCGACAACATGGGAGCAGCAGTTTAGATTCTGGGCAGTGAACAGAAAGTACAAATGTGCTCCACAGTCCACCCCTCTGACCAATACCTTGATTTTGAAATAGCTCCTAGCTGGTATGATGTCCCCACACAGTTTGAACCTCCTTAATGCAAAACTGAAAATTCCTTGAAATCAGAAATTTTTGCTGTGCAAACATTACACTGAGCAAAAACTGGGGTTCTGAAGCATTTCATACTTCAGATTACGGATGTTCAACTAGTAAAGTCTCTGTGAATATTCTGAATTAAAAACCTCTGAAATTTGAAAGCATTCTGGTCCCAAGTATTTCACATAAGGAATATTCAAACTGTGTTTCTAAAATACACTCCTGCTAAAGGAAAATAATTTAAAATTTTACTAGTTAATGAATCTATACTTAGATTAGGATCTCACAGTGATACTGATTCTTCAGATTTTATCACAATCCTTATTCTCTTAGGGACTCAGTTAGGTAGTTGGTCATTTCCAAAACACACTACACAATAAAACAAAAGAAAAAAAGGAATAAGTGTACACACTCGTTCCAGTCCTTCCTGTTTTATAACAACCACTCCATTTCTCCTTCGTGGCCAACATGGACTATCAAAGATAACACTAGCTATTTTGGCCTGTGCCTGCTAAAGCAGTAAGAACCCCAAATAGCCTGTGGTTATTCTCCATTTACAACTCAAGGAAGGCACTTTTGTATAGACGCAGTCATTTCTAGAGCACAGCAACATTTAAGACAGCAGCTCCTGGAGTCAGGAATAGAAAGCTATTTCCAACAGATTGATTATATATGTATAAAAATTTATATATATATATACAATTTCTTTTCACGTTTTCATGTAAGATTTAGAGAAATCATGTAACTGATTTTCTTATTCATTCAACAAATATTTATGGATGTAAAGCACATGAAAAATTTGTGACAGAGATGGGAGTAAAAACAAGAGTGGTTTGGCATCAGGGATAGAAATTTGTGAGCAATTTGCATATAATTGATACCTTAGTGGGTGTGGAATGAGCCAGCCTGAGGTACATTTTTATTCTTAGGAACAAGAAATTCAACATTTAATGAAATTAATGGACCTCTGTGATCTTCTATGTCTCTAGTAAACCTATGAATTAAATATAACAAATGAAACCTCAATTCCAAACCTGAATGTCATACATTATGGAAAATTAAAATGGAGTTTACGTGATACCCATTGAAGAAATGGGGCACACAAATAAACGAAGGCTGACACAATTCCAGGTGTCTCCAGTAGCATCCTCGGTGAGATCAGTCGGTTTAAATTTAGTGAGAGCAATACTTCCCCGAAACTGGCGTACTTCGTCAGTTTAGGATCGTTAGCAGAAGCGCGTGTGTGAATTTCTGACCCCTTACCCTCCAGTTCTGTGCAGGCAGGAGGATCACGGCGGAGGTGAGGCTCCAACAGAGGGCGCCGCTCACCCCTCGGTGTGAGACAGAGGGCCGCTACGGCTCCCAGCGCGTTCGCGCGCGTCCGTCCCAGGGTAGGGGAGCCAGGGGAGCAGACGTGGGGTGCGTGACCAAGACGGGGTACTCTTTACTTTAGCAGCACACGGGGAAAAGAGGAAACTTCGTACTTCGTTATGTAAGGGAGATGAGATGAGAACCTGGCAAAGAACAAATAAGTGAATTCACAGGTGACATTGCGGTTTCTCTTCGAATAAACGGACGTGAAATTTTAAATAGGATCGCTTTATGCAAAATTAAAGCTCCTCGAATAACACTAGTGGTGCATCAGCTTCTGGCAGTTGTCACTCAAACAATAAACAATTTAAATTATTTTAAAACTAAGGATGCGGAGTCTAGTAGATGAAATGTTCTTTAAAGTTCAAATTTAATTCAGAACCCATTTAACTTAATTTCTTGCTCTCAGTGCTGCAGATATGCCTCAGTTTCTCTCCACTGACTAAAGCAATGAATCTATTTCACAGGCGGAAAAAGGCTGTGACATAAACTAATTAATAATTTTGCTATTAATTTGCTATTTGCTATTAATAATTTTCTACTTCCTCTCCTTCCCATTCCATCCCAGAATTCACTCCAAATCCTTCAGCCCCTGCCCAGCATTAGCCTTCTCAATTCAGGACAAGGACCAGCCATAGACTGTAAACTTCAGAATTCTTTTCACCTACAGAGCTCGTGACTGATGACCGGGTGAGATTGTCAGTGAGAATCCACTTATAGGCACTATCAGGGGACATCTGCTGTGCGCAAAGAAAATTAAAGCTAATTTTGGAAAGATTTCATGAATGTTTCTTGCCCCCCAAATGAGACCAAGGTTCAGATAAATTTATGAAGTGCACGTGTGACAGCTAAGTAAGCAAAATACTTGTCCTGTAGGTCTTTATACTAAACAACATTAACTTCCTCCTGTGGACTTGAATACTCTTCTGGACCCTCCAGAAACTCGATTGCCTTTCTCTAAAGAAATGTTACTGGTTTCTAAAGACAAGGGTTTTTTTTTTTCCCTCCAAGCCGTCAAAACTGCTTGTTTTAACAGAATACACATTAGACAGAGAATGCATTGATAAATGCATCTTCTAAGCTACTCAAGTGCTATTTTGAAAATGTTAAATAAAAAATTGCATTTACGGACATGTATTTCTCCAAGGAGTTTTAGAGGAAATTGTTAAAATGTATCAGTACACTGTGTTTTCTTACATGTTTTTCTAGCCAGTCTCTGCATTACTGAAATCAATTGAGCACTGGAAAAAATGTTTCAGTGAGATAGCAGAATTTTAATATTGGCTAATGAAACTGAATTCTTGATTCATCTATTTACTTTATCCAAGGGCATCCAAAGAAACAAGCTTTCAGAAAAATTAATATATTCCTTTTATTAAATCAACTCTGAGAGATTAGCCAAAAGTACTGCAGAAAAGGAGCACAGTTATAGCTTTTAAATCCTGCCAGTTAACCAAGCTATATGGACTATTTGGGGCTCAGTGAAAAGAAGCACCCTAGACACATATAAAATTTCTGTGGCATTTTATATGTTTATCTTTATGGCACTGGCTTTCTCTCAGGGAAGTTTTACACTCCTGGTCCACTCAGTTCTTTGAGCTGGTGTGTATTTGATACATTATGCTTAAGAGTCAGGGAGTGCTGCCAGTCTTCTTTTGAATTCTATAAAGAGCCTAGAGTAATCTGTGTTTGTTATAACCATCCCTCTTTCATAAATATTATGTGTAATGACTTCAACTTATTGTTTTGTGTTTACACACAGCCACATATTTATTTTCAAATACGTTACTATTACCAATATAATTTAAACTGGAGAAACAATATCCCCACTGGTATAACAATGACTCTCCCATTCCTCTCTCTCCATCTCGAACTCATTTTCTTAATTTCTGGATGACTAAAACTGCCCCAGGAGGGTGCTATCGGTGCATTACAGATGCCCTCTTTTCCTTCTTCGGCTTTGTATGCACACTCCCAGCTCTTCTGTTCCTCTTTTCTCACAACCAGCAGGTGTGAACTATGTTGATTAACCAGAGAACTGCCTTTGGCCAGTGGTTTCTGTCTACCAATGAAGAGCTGAAAGTCCGCGTTTCCCAGACTGCGAGGCAGGAGGAGGGCCAGGCTGAGGCCTGGGCTCCTCCAGACTGGATCAGTGTCTGTCTGTCTGGCTTCTCCTCTTCTCAGTCTCCCACTTCCGTGAAACTCTGCTTGGGAGCACTTCCTTCCTAAGCCACTAGGTAAACACCCTCCAGCTGGTCAGCTCTTGGAGTTGCCAGGACAGTCACCAAAGAGGCTTCCATGTCTCTTCACAGGCCCTCCTTCACTCTGCAACCAGGGTTATTTCCAAAGTAACCAAAAGTCACTCTGTAACTTTCCAAATGTCCAGGATGTGCCCTTGTCCCCAGAGGATGAACATCCTGAGCCCTTTCAGGATGTGTGTGATTCTTTACGATCTCGCTCTTCTCAGTTCTCAACATTCCGCAGCCCACCCCCTCTCTCAGCCGAGTTCCTTTTCCTAAAACAATCTTATCCTTGGCAGCCTCTTCTGGATTCTCCTTTTCAGATGCTTGTCCTGTCTGGGAAGCTGTTCTCTGCACACCTGACTGTTCTCACCTGCTCCCATAACACCTGCGTCTCACCTTGCTCCTGACCTTGCTCCCTGGTCTGCCCTTTTGCCATGTGTCAGTGGGTCCCGGATGCAGTCCCAGTGCCTAGCAGTGTGACTACCCGAGCCCGAGCTGAGTGACTGGGGTGACAGGCGAGAGTGCAGGCCATCCTCGCACCTGCGTGCAGAACCAAGCTAGGCGGATGCTCAGAATGTAACAGGAGGGAGGAGATGCCCACTGAGCAGGTTCCTCCCAAGAAAAGCATTATGTGTTACTAAAACAAATACTTGGGTAAGTGGCTTTGGTGAGTTCTGAGATTCCTGATGATGGGAAGGTTTTGCTTTTTTTTTATTTTCACGAGTGCAAATTAAATGCAAATTTAAGGCCTGAACCAAATTGTTGGGTCAACAAATGATACGAAAAGGTTAGCCATAGGGAACATTTTTTTCCATTCCTTTTTACTTGGAGTGTTGAATAAAAATTGAACATAAATCATATTAATTTGATACTTTGATATCAAAATTATCAGCTTATCCAGGGCTCCTATCTCCTTTATACCTGAATTAGTGATAGCATTTTTTCCTAAAATGGAATGGAAAAGCCTTTCTTACATGAATTCTACCACGGTCCTCACTGTAACTTGGCTCCTTGTTTCTCTTTTTTATTGCTGGTCTCTCTATCAAAATGATGAACAATGATCACATGACTATTACAGAATGTTCAAAGAATTTTCATCAGAGAGAAATGTGAAAGGGCTAATGCAATAATACAGACACAGAGATAACTTCTGTTTAGGTTGTACACTGAACTGAAATATGATCTTAACTTTAAAATCTTTCTGTGCATGGAGAGACAAGAGAACTTACAAAAATCACCAAGAGTTTAATCAAATGCTTTATATGGAAACTGACCATTTTAGCTTAACTTTACTTAGATTTTGTTTAGGATTTCTTGAGTGACAGGGGTTTATTTTCTTACAACAACAGCATGGTAAGATAATGTACCTTTACCTAGTTGCACGAAATGAGTATCTCTGTCGGTGTGTTGAAATTTAATAAATTGGTAAGTATTTATCTTGAGCAAATTTGGTATGAAATTATGTTTTGATTCAATGATTCTGTATCTCCTAGGATTTTTCTTTTGTACTTTGTAGCTGATAATGTCTACTACTCATAGCCACTATGCCAGTTTTGTGCTTAGGATAGAGATCTACTTACTGCTTGATGGTAAGAGACGTATCTTCTAGCCCCAGTAGATTAAATAACTTATGGAAATTTCTATTTGTTCATGTGCCTGGGAAGGGACAATTGACCCATTTTTGAGTAAGGAGAAGCAAGGAAAAGTTTGCTGTGAGGAGGCATCTCATGCCAAGGAAAGACTGAGCCATCTAAGGAAAAAATATTTGTTGCACTGTTTAGAACACAGATAGGCACCTTCAGTTGTCGCTGTCATTTAGGGGCAAGGGTGAAAGTAAAAGGCAAAACTTTCATGATCATGGAGCAAAATGGTAGCGAATCCTGGGGCTTGAGAACACTGTTAAATAACACCCACAAACTTTATCTCTCAATTTCTCAACAAATCTGTACAAACAACAACAAAAATCCCTATTTTCTTAAAGCAATTTTTTTTTCTGTTCCTAGCAACTGAATACCCTCTCATTTACAGAGACAAGTCATAGAGGAAATAGGAAGAAACAAATAGTAATCATTTTATTATCTTTGTGTTTTAGAACATTTATATCAGGATGAAGTGCTAGTATTCTTGATGATTCTTCCCTTTTGTCAAAGCCTACACAGATACTTACTTGCTTTAACTTTTGTTTTAAAATATCATTAATGAGCCTTTTTAACAAATGGTGCTGGAAAACCTGGGTTTGAATTTGCAAAAGTTTAAAACTAGATTTATCTCTTTTTCCATGAATCAAACTAAAATTAAAGTGGATTGGAGACCTAAACATTAAAACAGAAACTCTAAACTCGCTGGAAGATAGGTTAGGTAGAACTCTTAAAGACCATGGCATAGAGAAACACATTATGAACAAAACCTCAGCAGCACAGGAACTAACACAAAGAATCAACGACAGGGATCTCACCTTATGAAGAAGCTTCTGCACAGCAAGAGAAACCACCGACAGAGTGAAAAGGTTCAGTTTATAAAATTACCATCAAGATTAAATAAAATCTTATTACCTTCTGAAAGTGCCACAGTATAAGAGGCTCTTAGTGTTAATTACTATTTATATCTATTAAAACTGTACACTTTGTAGGGCCAGAGTTGTTCCCTGCTTCTCTGTATATGAGCAATCGATCACTGCAAAGGGCAACACTGTTGTGTTTGGGTGCTAAAAGTCATGTGCAAGACTTCCCCGTTAGCAAAGCTCCGGAGTGTGGCTCTTAGGCACCTCTGGACTGTGCCATGCAGAAGGGGATTTCATGAAAAACTTCATTCAGCCTGACAACTAGGGCATGCTCATGTCACTGTGCTCCAATTTCCCATGCTGCTGTGCTTCCATGACTTGGGTAATTATCAGACCTTAAGGTGAATCTCTACCTATGGTGAAGTAAGAAGAACTGCTTTCTCTTAGAACTAAAAATCTACCTCTGCACAAATTCAAAGAATAGTGTACTTCTACTTTGTAGTACATGAACTAACAAAGGGAGGTGCAAACTGATGGATAGATGTGTATGGTCTGATATGTATAGTCTTTTGTAGGGGCATGAGGTAAAAACAGAAGCAGTATTTTGCAGATTATGATAAAATGAAGAAAAAGAACTACTGAATTTTTCTTGCCATTGAAGTAGTCCCTTGAAGAAAATGTATCCTTTGATTGGGATGCTAAACACAATGGACAATGTAAACTTGTCTCAACCTATAAATAAGATTCTACTGTTTCTACTATATTTGAGGTGAAAGAAAGGAAGTATTTTTGTTTGGTTGATTGGCTTAGTTTTGGTTTTTGTAGTGCTAAGGCTTGAACTTGGAACACAAGGGCTCAGGTAGGCAAGAGCGCTACCAATGAGCTGCATCCCCAGCCCAAGAAAGGGCATTTTATCCTTCTTCCTTTGATCTGGGTCATCCTCATCATTTATCTTCATTCTGTGTGTGTGTGTACATTTGCAAATGTATATGTAATGTCAAATGACACAACCACTGAAGCACAGTCGGCCACAGCCCTACAGTAGAGGTTGGTGGGAGAACATCTTTTCCCACCCAAATCTTCTTCCAGAAGTGCTGATGAGAACTAATTAGCTTGCAAAGGGTCTTCAAAATATGAATATTAATATGAATGAGTATGAGTAACACTATTGTCATCTTTAATATTTTTAGTGACTGATATCTAAAATTGGATCAAAGGCCTTATCCATTAAACTCTGGAAAGTTGCTGGTGACTAAGAATTGACAGGTTGTAATTTGGTAGTATTATAATGGCTGGTGACCAAAACCATGTAAGAGTTATAAGACAAATGATAAATCATGTTAAATATTATCTTAGAATGAAGAAATATCTGTCATAATTTTAATAACCTTATAGTGAAACAGATACTGTAATATCAGGAAAAGATCCTGACAGGATAGATAGATGATAGATAAATGATAGATAGATAGATAGATAGATAGATAGATAGATAGATAGATAGATAGATGAGTGACATTAAAGATCAGACTTGCAGTCCTTTTCATTTTGGAAGAATACTAAATACCTCAAAGGTCCTTTCACTAAAAGCAACTAAAATTATGGGATAAAATGCTTTAAGTATTTTTTAGATGAGGAACTGGCAAAAAAACAATGGAATCTGTGGAGGTGGACCAGAAAGAGGAAGAGAAGAATAATAGGAAAATGGGGTCAAACAAACCTTCAGATCCCCTTGTCAGTTCTACAGAATCTTGGTGACTTGCAGACTCTCGTGTTGCACATGGCACAGGGGATACAGGCATGAGCAAGGACCCTGAAAGGCTTTACTCAGGAAAAGATAATCACAGAACAAGGAGAAAAGAAGAATGCTTTCCAGTAATCCTGCACTGAGGATTTATAACAAGCATATCCAGAATTTCTGGAGTCTGACATTTCAGGAGATTATAGAAGGAGGCCTCTAACAAAACAAACACAAGATCACTTCTAGAGTTTGAATATGTCTTCCACACTTCATGTGTTGGAAACTGAATTCTTCAAATTCCTATGTTGTTGATAGTTGGGAGTAAAATCTTTGGGAGATAACTAGAGTTTGATGAAGTCATAGGACGAGGTTTCCATGAAAGGACAAGTCATTTTAAAAGGAGAGAATCCCATGCACACACTCCCTCATTGCCACCCTATGATGCTTTCTCCTTGGAGAGGATGGAGCAAAGCAGCTCCTCAGCAAATGCTGGCACCTTTGGTATTGAGCTCCCTCACCTCCACCAGTCTAAGAAATGAGTTTATGGGACTTAATGTTACCCAGCCTGTAATATTCTGTCAGAGCAGCAGAAAACAAAGAAAACATAAGTCTTAAAAAAAATTTAGACTAAGCAAGTAACTATAAAATATGTATTTTAAAAGCTAATATAAAAAAATGTCAGAAAAATCCAGAACAGCATAGCATATCTTATCAAATGCCTCATATTACTTTCATGATATTTTCCTACATTTTGGGGTATAAATTCCTTACTTACCTATTGGTTTTCAAATAAATTTTATTAAAAAAATTTAAAAAACAATTGAGTCTTTATTCAGGGCTTTTTGATCAAAAACATCTTTTAAAAATCTTTAAAAAGGGTCAGAGATTTAGCCCAGTGGTGCCGGCTCCTGCCTAGCAAGCACAAGGTCCCTGGTTCAATCTCCGGTAACCACACACAACAAATAGGGTGTGGTGACTTACTCCCACCAGCAATCAGTACCATATACCACAATGGCGGGCATAGTGGCTCAGACCCATAATCCCAGCACTCTGGAGGCAGAGGCAGGAGGATTGCTGAGTTTGAGTCTTGCCTGGACTGCACAGTGAGCTCAGGGCCAGCCTGAACTACACAGAGAGACCCTGACTCAAAAAAGAAAAAAAAATCCTTGAAAAGTTTAGCTGGGGACATAGGCCAAGTGTAGAGCATTTGCCTAACATGAGCAAGGTCTCTGATTTGAGTATTGAAAAAAAAGAAAAGTTTTAAAATAGTTTCTTCTTCCTTCACAACTTTTTATTGGTAAAAGTATAAATTTTTAGGTTACAGTCAAGAGTAGTACAGTGTAGAAGGGTTCCTTTCTCCCCACAG
>PVIC010052646.1:0-12110 GCA_004025085.1 Thryonomys swinderianus | reverse complement strand
ATATATATATATATATATATATATATATATATATATATATATAGAGAGAGAGAGAGAGAGAGAGAGAGAGAGAGAGAGAGAGAGAAAGGACATAAACTGAAATCAAACAGATAATAAAGTAAAACTCATTACAGAATGCTGATACAGCACAGAACCTGATATGTGAAGGCTTTTTTTTTTATTTTGAAATTTACATTGTTGTCAAATGAATAAGCTTACCTTCTAAATGTATTATAGTTTAAGCACAGAACACAGATAAATTGCAAACTATGCTGAGTCTGAAATACTGACTTCTCTAATAGCAGCCATTTGATAAAGTCATCTGCTAGTTGGGGAAGTAATAAAGTTCCCAGATAGAAATCTAAGCAAATAATTCCACCTACATAACCCGAATTTCAGAGATTGTGTTACTTTCTGCTTTTAACTTCAAACTGATAATGAAACCTGAATGATATATTTAGGAAAAAATTAAGAGAACATATACAATACCAAGTCCTCCTTCCTATCTGTCTCAGAAAATGCACTAAAGCCTTCTGAATTGATTTTCCTGTATAACACAGGAAATGATATACATCAGTTTTGCAACTTTAAATTTCAAATGTGATAAGTTGTAGAGGTCTCTTACATCATTTTAAGATCAACCTTCTCAGAATAGAAACCACAATAAGGCTGAGTGGGACTGTGGTTTGGACGGGAGTAGAGGTTGTTTATCACCAACGGGGCACTTTCAAAGCTCAGAGTTTTCCAGCGTCTCCAATGTTTGCCCCATTGCAGAAGTAAGAATTTTGAAACTTCACCAGAAGAAGAAGACAGTCAGAAAGAATAAAGTTTTGAAATTTTTACTTTTACAATATAGAATCAGTTTTTTTTAAGTATTAAAATAAAAATCAACGTAGATGTATTTCAGATAAACCAATGAGTTTCTTCCAAGTTGTTTCAGCTCACTGGTCATGGACACCTGGAAGAGTGGGCCAGTGAGTGCCGTTATGGAAAGGAACCAGAAAAATCCTAGATCACAGTTCATAAAAACACGGAAAGTAAAAAGTATGACAATTGGAATTGTTCAAGTTTACTCACAGGTTTACTCACACTCAGGCTGACTTGTGTAAACTGGGCAGCTTGCCCCTCCCCCATTTTTACACTATTTCTTTTAAACCAAGGGTATAGTTCTCCTCAAACATGGGAGATGCTGTGGGTTGTCACTGTTGTGTGCTCTGACAGTTACCCAAAGACGTGTCCAGACATTCATCCAAATTCATTCTTTTGGGACATGTATGCTGAACCTTCTGATGCTAAACTTCTATAATAAATTTCTGTTCATTACTTTATTAGATGAACTGTGCATTATCATTTTATTCACGTGTCATTGTGAAGGAGAAATACATTTGCAAATATAGCTTTAAATAACTCAACATAAAGTAGCAGAACGGTAGTGAAATTCAAAGTGTGTCTTCCTCAAAGCAAATATTAAGAGATTTTAAAACATTCTCCTGAAAAAAATGTCAGAATCATGTGTATATTAGCATATAGTACTGTACATTGTTTTATTTCTTTTTGGTATATACTGTTCAGAAAGCATCAGGACATGTTATTCATTATCAATAATTAATGATATATAAAGTATATTTCCTAAATTTCTTAATTTTGACATTCTGAAAATAATAGAAATCAGTAAGAAATACATATATTTCCTCTATATTGAGCCACACACACATTGTAGGCCTTCTAGTAATTTTGATATATGTTTGATCAAACTGGGAGTAGAGATGGGTTTCTCTAAGCAGAAAAATAATGCAGTGAACTGCCCCAACTGTTCTTTTATGAAGGTCTTCTGCATAAGTTGGAAAAATTAAATGGAAATACAAAAGACACACAAAAAACTAAAAATAAGCTGATTTCAAGGCACTACGTTTTGCTTTTCAAACATCAAAAATACAGCTGATTGCCCCAGATCCCAGGTGTCCCATAGGATTAACAAGGGTGTGTGTGTGTGTGTGTGGGGGGGGCTACTTCATGTTCTACTCAGAGCAAACTGGGGAAATAAATGCATTTGCAAACTATGTATCTGGTAAGGTACTAGGGCCTAAAATATGTGAAGAAATATTTAAAGTGGAGAGTAAAATAAAGTAATTAGAAAGTTTTTACTGAAGAAGATAATCTATGTTAAAGATACAAATGAGATTTTTTTTACATTGTCAATATTTAGGGAAAAGACAAGATAATAGGCAGAGAGGTACAGTAAAATATCAACAAAAATTAGATCATTCATAAACTGTTGGTAGGTAAGTATAATGACAGACCATTAATTAATCTGTAACACATACTGTACTCATTTTATTTTTTAACTTCTTATTAGACTCAATCCTGTTCTTCTGGCCTTAATAAGAATTTTATGGTATATATATATATATATATATATATATATATATATATATATGCATATGGTATAAATATCTATACATATTTTATGGTATACATATCTAATTTTTTTCACTTAATATTTTTAAGTTGTTTTCCTTTTAATTTTCAGTTACCTTATTATATGTTACATTCCACCATGGTTTGTCTAAATTTATCACCATCATCATAGCCATGATCCAGTCCTCTCCCCTCAAACTGTCTGCTTTTGTGTTTTCCTCAGAATCTAAAGTATTTTATAGATATATTTTATCCATGATTGGAATTGTTCAGGATTACTTAGATGAGAAGTTACATGGTATTGTAATAAAAATAGTGAATTATGTTATTTTCATATTATATATCTCAATCATATGATTATACCTTAACCAATTTTTTAAAAATGTGTTCATATAAATGATAAGATTTATCTATATTAGAATATTTTATAACATTAATTTATAACTAATAAAACTGTTACTTATACATCAATAAATATAATAAATATATAAATATGAAATATGTATAAGTATATTTAAATTCCTCATCACCTTTGTGTCCCTTATACAACATATAGAATAAAAGACCTTCAAGGCCAGAGATTTAGCTCAATGGTTCTGGTCCCTGCTTGGCCAGCACAAGGTCCCTGGTTCAATCCCTGGTAACCACGTACAACAATACCTGGTGTGGTGACTCACGCCCACCAGAAATCAGTACCATATTCTACAGTGCCTGGCATGGTGGGTCATGCCTGTAATCCCAGCACTCGGGAAGCAGAGGCAGGAGGATTGCTGAGTTCCAGGCTTGCCTGGGCTACATAGTGAGCTTAAGGCCAGCCTAAACTACAGAGCAAGACCCTGTCTCAAAAAAAAAAAAAAAGAAAAAAACAAAAGCCCTTTCAGGAGAACTTGTGGGACTGAATTACTTCTGAATTATTTTGGGATATTTTAGAGTTATCTAGTTTAGTCAGTTACAGCAGAATAATAAAGAACTTCAGGTCCATTTTCCCTAGAACATAATATTTATAATACTCTACTGTTTAAAAGAATCATACAATAAGAATTTGAATGATTTTTATGAGAATTTATTGAAATTTCAGAGAAACTTCATTGGTGGCTTTTTGTCTCATTGAATGAATGAGTATTAGAAAATTACTTTTCACTGGCTAGACACATACAATATTATCCAGTATTCTGATATTAACGTACCTACCCTACAAGGGCCCAGGTAGGATCCCTGGTACTGGGAAAACAAAATTACCCAGTGATGTTTTGGTACCTGGAGCACCCAGAAAATGGCAGTGCCTTTTAGGGTCACTCTAAAGTCCTGCTTCCTTGTACTTGACCCTAAGGTTTCTCTAGGTTTTCTCTATATTGTGCAATGAACAGTGGTCTCTACATACAGGGTTTGGAAAGCCTGATTTACGCTTCCCACAGAGGAAGAGAACAGATCACAGACCTCCAACCCAGTGACCAGAACGTGAGTGTGATCTTCTGATGGACTCATCACCTAGAGCTCCCTAGTATTGCTCCCTAGTAGTGCCAACTTGGAACAGTACGGAAGCCCCTTTTCTTCCTCACTGCCTGTGAATTCTCCAGTGTTTTCCACAGACTCTGTTCTCATCCTGTACTTGTGCTGTAGGTGCCTAGTCATGCCTTGCTCTGCTGATCCTAGAGCTTTTATCAGTATTCTTTCCCTAAGCTTTCTTTACCATCTTTCATTGAAGGATGTTCATTTTGCTTCAATATACAAAATACATGATTTCCCTCCCTTTTGAAAATCTTTCTTGGATTGGCACATTGTATATACACATCATGATCACATTCAATATTGGGAATTTGTACCAGTATATGACATGATTTAATTCTCATTTTTTACCCATTCCCCTACCTACCCTACAACCCCTCATCCCCTAAATACATAAGCTTTGTTTCTCTCTCTTTTTTTCTATTACCATCACCTTTTTTCTTTACCCCTCATTAACCATCCGTCACGTTTCCCTGTTTTGATGTGGAAGAGAGTGGCTTGGAGCGCAGTCTTGGAGACATGTTGATCACACGTGATGCAGGCCAAGCAGCTCTGTCAAAGGGCCAGAAAAAATTCAGTGGGCTCTTTCTGATGGGCTCACTTCTAACAGTTCCTCTGGTGATAATAAAACTGATTCATGGGCTGGGGATTTAGCTTAAGTGGCACTGCACCTACCTTGGAAGTACAGGGGCCCAAGTTCAATCCCCGGTACCACAAAAACAAACAAACAAAAAAACCTGATTCACTTGCATTAAATTCTTAGATAAAATCAACTTTTTAGAAATTATGTTATCTTTGAAACTTTCTGTATGTAGAAATGGCTCGTATCAGATGAGTGTGCATATTTCCTCCAGGGTTATCTATACATTTCTGATCTACAGAAAAGAATTCAACAACTAATTATCACTGTTATTATCGGCTCTGTGATTGTTTTACTTGTTTAATTTTTGTCTTACACTCCTGATTCGTTTGCTCCTTTATTATTTGTATGTCTTTCTATCCTTCAAGGTATTGATTGAAGAGGGGAACAGAGCAAGGGCTCCACTAATTCCAGTTTAACTGTGAGGGATGTTTGGCATTTCCGTTGCAGTTTTACGGAATCCAAAAGGTTTGCAGTTCTGTTGTCTTATTACTAGTATTTTAGTATCACTGGCCCCTTGCAGGGACCTGCAGAAGCCCTTGCAGTAACGAACCAAATTGCACATTCAAAACCCAGTATCAACTGTGTGATCCATGTAACAGTGAAGAATTCATGGAAGCTACTAAGATGGCAGGGAAGTGCATGTGAGGAAATACAGGTATAAAAATTTTATTGATTTGCTACAGATCCTCTCTGGATTACATCTGGTTTGCAAACATGATTATTGATGTCCACAATATGCCTCAGTCATAAAGCCACACAGTCATTATCACTTCAGTCATTAAACAAGGAATATCTGTATTAGATATCGTATTATGAAAGTAGTGTAATAAAAAGATTTATTTTTCTTAACACATGCTGTCCAATAACTTTTACAGGGATAAGGATCATTCAGAAAAGCCAGGGTATCTTATGATATAGCCATTCTGTAGTGTAACAGAGAACACAGAGACAAATGCTCTTCTACCACCATGAAACAGATCCTCTTGGGGGGAGACAAATAACAAGAAAAGGTAAAATATCATTGAAGCTAGTAACACATGCACAGAAAAATAAGAAACTATATAAGGAGATAGTGTATATCTCCCCTTTAAAGATCTGGCACTGGACTAAAGGAAATATATTTTTAAAAGGAAGTAAGTGCAGCAATTGGATTGGAATGCTATAAAAATAATGTAGAAAGGTAGATGAGAAGGACATAGGCTAGTCATGGAGTGAGAGCAGCATTAATAAGATAATTAGAAGTGCTGAATTATGAAGATGTAAAGACGTTAATTGAGGGGAAGTGAGAAATCAGGTTGCAGGGTAAGAATAAGAAAGCACAGTGGTCTTTCTTGGCATGGAATGAGGGCTAGGAATTCAGTCTTCTTAGGAGGTCATTATTTACCCTTGCAAAGCTATGATCTGACTTCTGTGTTGTATGCTAAGGCGTGGTTTGCTTTTCATGGCATGTTTTGTATGATGCCCAAAATTAAACATCCTCACTCTTAAACATCTAAATTAATGACTTAAAACTTATCATTACTTTTCTTCATAGAAAGCCTTACTTCACCCTGCAGGTTATGATTCCACTTTCATCTTGAATGTGCCAAAATCTATTCCTGGAACTTTGAGCTAGAATTTCTGTTACCACAAGAAATTGGTTAAGTGTCCATTGCTGTTTGATTTCATACACTTTTGCAAATATGTCTAATGGGGAAATCAGCACAGACCCAGAAGCTGCAAATATGTCTAGATAATTATTTGCTACCCTTTGTATCTATTTGAAGCTAAATTTTAAAAAATCCTGTTTATTACTTAGAATGCATGAAATTCACATGATCTCTTGCTCAGCTAACCTTGTTTATCATTATTCAAATTTAACTAATGAGGAAAACAGGCACAGAGAAAATAATTATGGTCATGATTATAGAAATAATAGCTTCTGCTTATTGAATGATGAGTATCATTCCATCTTCTGAGGACTTCATAAATACTATTTCACTTAATACTTACCACAGGCAGACAGTGTTATATCTATTGTATACTTGAGGATACCAGCTGTAACTGTTCTGTAACACTGAACTAGGTGACTGTGAAATACAGCATCAAACTCGAAGTTATCTGGATTTTAGGACAAAATGGTACCTCCCCAATGGTAGGAGAAAGGCCAGAGATACAGCGTTGCATCTGTTTTTATGTTATGCCAGATATCAGGTAAGGATATTTGAGGAACATTTTGGTACATAAAGAAGAACAATGATACTAAGTTTTGGAATGATCAGTAGGAAGTGTAGAAAGTTGGCTGTTTCAAGTGTCACGCCTGCATCTTGATAATGTCATCACTTGCTTGAATGATGTACATTTTGCTACTGTGACCTATTTAATCGAAGAGACACACATCTTTCCCCTCTCTCATGTTGTTTCTGAGTTGGACATTTTCATTCAGCTAGTATGCATGCAAGATGTTAGAACATAAAATTAAAATTTATCTAAAAGATTGAAGATGAGAAGACAACAGTAATGCTATAGATTACTTTACTTGGCTAGGATGCTATGCTGAACCATGCGGTGTCTAGATGAGTTTCTTTTCCACTCCTCACCATGATAAATACTGATTTTTTGCCTGAGAAAAACACAAAGATGATTCCTCCTTGAATCTAGAATGAAAGTGAGCTATTTTTTTCTTTTTTTTTCTGGAGTCAGTAGATGAATTTATAGTCAGGATAGTTATTACAAAGGATGATTTCATCATTTAACTATTTTCTTTCCTCCATCATTCCATTTTGCTCTAATCATTTATATCTTGTGAGACAATTCAATAAATGTTAATCTGCTAACATGGATGAACTCTCTCCTTGTGGCTTCTTTAAGCAAACCCCCTCAAATTGTATTATTATAATAAATTCCATATCTGTATTACATTTCCAGCAGTCAAAAGATGTTTGCATTCGAGTACGATGAAATCTTAGTGTTGTTGTCATCTGCATCTCTTGAATGACCAGTGATGTTGAGCATTTTTTTCATATGCTTCTTGGCAGCTTTTACTTCTTCCTCTGAAAAGTGTCTGTTCATTTCAGCTGCCCATTTTTGAATTGGGTCTTTAAATTTGGGGGAAATTATATTTTTTAAGCTCTTTATATATTCTAAATAATAGGCCTTTATGTGAGAGACAGCTGGTAAAGATTCCCAATTTGTCGGTTGCTTTTTTTGCTCTGCTGGTGGTTTCCTTTGCTGTGCAGACACTTTTTAATAAAAAGAAATCCCATTTGTTGATTTTTTTTTCTGCTAGATATCATGCTATAGAGGCTTTGTTCATAAAGTCTTTCCCTAAACCAATGTCTGTAAGAGTTTTACCTAACCTATTTTTTCAACAGGTTTAGTGTTTCTGTTTTTACATTTAAGTCTCTAATCCACTTTGATTTTAGTTTCATACATGGTGACAGAGATAGATCTAGTGTTAGTCTTTAGCAGCTTACAGCCTATTTTTTTTTCAGCACCATTTGTTAAAGAGGCTATTTTTCCTCCATTGAGGATACCTGGATCCTTTGTCAGATGAGGTGGCTTAGTGTATCTGGATTTGTTCTGGATCTTCTAATCTATTCCACTGATCCTCAGGTTTGTTACTTTGCCAGTACCATGCTGGCTGCTATCTTAAAATTAGCCAACAACAAATGCTGGTGAGACTGTGGAGAAAAAGGAACACTTCTCTACTGTTGGTTGGAATGTAGATTGGTACAATGTGTATGGAGTCAGTGTTAAGCTTCCTAAAAAAAAAAAAAAATCCCCTAGGATTAGAGATCCTATTTGACCCTGCTATTGCCCTGCTAGGAATATATACAAACAAATTAAAATAATCATATCATGGTGACATATGTGTATCCATGTTCATAGAAGCTTAGTTTGTGATAGTTAAATCTTAGAAACACCCCAAATACCCATCAACTGGAGGCTAGATAAAGAAGATGTGGCTTTTCTATAAAGTGGAGTATTACTCTGCCTTAAAGAATGATAAGTTTGAGTCATTTATACTCAAATGGATGTACCTTCAGGACATGCTCATAAGTGAAATAAATAGGTCACAGATGTGTAAATATAGTATCTTTTCTCTGGTATGAGAAGCTGAAGATGTTAATAAGTTCTAGCACGTATGATGATATTGTGAAATAGAAAATATTCATAGGGAAAAGTAGTGGAGGGGTGAATAATGAGCGGTAAAAAAATGTAGTAATAAAAGAGGAAAACAAAGCTTATGTATTTAGGGGTGAGGGTTGTGGGGTGGGTAGGAGAATGGGAAAAAATGAGAATAAAATTGTGCCATATACTGGTACAAATTCCCAATATTGAGTGTGATCATGATGTACCAATAAAAATAAAAGTAAACTAAAAAAAAGATGTTTGCATTCAAGACTGTGATAAGTATGTAAATGGAGGAAACAGTACGTGAACGAATAAAGGAAAGGATGCTCTGGTGACTGTCTTGAGTGGAATCTGCGTGGCAGTACGGAATCGTGTGGAAGCCATCGCTTCTCGGTTGAAATTCATTCCTGACAGTTACGCGCTCCCTGCAGCCACCTGGCTCCCTGACTCTGTGCCAGGAGCCAGCCACAGGTGGCCTGGGCTTCCCCGTGTCATCTTTCTAGCTTCCTCATTTAAATGCCACTGCCTGTGCTTTTTCCTGGTGGGGGCGGTGTCTCTCTGTGATCATTCGCCTCTGGACACGCCGTTTCTTTGCCTGTCGAGTAGGCCAATGTTACTACGCTTGCATAAAATGAATAATCAGCACTTCGAGCAGCCATTTTTTTTCCCTTCTAAAATGAGTTTATTATGGGTGTATTTTTCATTGCCTGTCCAACAGATGTTGCTGGCTCTCAGAGGGATTTTCCGCTCTTCCCAGTCACTCTGGCTGGCTAGATTGCCAGATGGCCCAGCGCTCTGCGGAGCCGCTCATGGATGCCAGGGAGGTGAGCAGATCGGCCGCCTCCACGCCGGGAAAGGAATCGGCGTGTTGCTGAGCCGGTGGGACGGGCGTGTGTGTGTGTGTGTGTGTGTGTGAGACTTCGATAGGGAAGAATGAAAAAAGTATAGAACAGATGCAGACAAGTTCCTACCGCTGTGGAAGCAGCTTGATGCAGTAGAAAGAGCATCTGACTTGGAAGGAAACCGACCTCTGTGGAAATCCCAAAAGCGCCACTTCTGGGCTCTGTGAGGTGAACCCTTTGCCTCATCTCTGAAGTACAGACACCAGCACTCCTGTCTTACTGTGGCTGGATAACCTTACTGTGAGCCTGAGAATTTAATAGACACCGGCTAGTTCAGTTTTCTTACCCACTGTTAAAAAATGTTTGCAATAAGCCAGTTTAACCGTTGACTTTATTGGTATTATATTCCAGACATAATTATCACCTCTCAGTCCATCTACATGAGCAAGCATCTTTCTGTGGATCTGTGCACCCACTCGTGTTCCCATGTAACTATCCACATACAGATACTTATCTGTAGATGTAGAGCCTTGATGCTTAAAATGGCTAAGTTCATGCGTGCACTATAATGACGATCAATTTCCAATTCATGATGAAATAAGTTATTCTTGGTTTCTGTAAACGTTGTCACTACACATATTTTTCCTCACACACATTTTTGGGTGAACTTATTTGATAACAATTTCAGGAAAAGTGTTTCCAAGTAGATTTGAAGACTCTAAAGTTTATTCTGTCACATCATTTTGGCAAAGCCAGTTGTTTTTCAAAAGTTGTGTCCATGTGGACTCTAACTGCTGTGCTTGGGAGCTTATGGATGGCTGAAAGCTGGTTCGCTAGCCTGCAGGTATATGAGGAAGTAAGAAGTGGGAGAACCTTCTGGAAATGAGATCTGCTGAAGAAAATCAGTTTGTGGGGAGGGGGAAGGCACTTGACTGAGTATGACGTTGGGACCTGGCCTCCCTTTGTCTTCTCTTTACCTCCTGCTGCCGTGTGGTAAGCAGATTTGTCCCATCATACGCTTCTCTGTAAGAGGTCCTGCTTTGTCACAAGTTCACAGGAAAAGGGGCCAAGAGATTATGAGTTAACTCCTCTGAACCAGTGATCCAAAATAATTTTTTTTTTCTTTTGAGACAGGGTCTCGCTTTGTAGTTCAGGCTGGCCCTGAGCTCACTATGTAGCCCAGGCAAACCTTGAACTCAGCAATCCTCCTGTCTCTGCCTCCTGAGTGCAGGGATGACAGGCGTGAGCCACCACGCCCAGCACTGTGGTATGTGGTATTGATGGCTGGTGGGTGTGAGTCACTATGCCCAGCATTGTACGTGGTTACCGGGATCGAACTCAGGACCTTGCACTTGCGAGGCAGGCGCCGGAACCACTGAGCTAAATCTCCGGCTCAATTCTTCTCTCTTATTAAGTTGATTGTCTCAGATATTAATCAAAGTAATACAAAGCTGACTAACTGGCTAATAATGTAGAATAATTCTTACACATTTCCTGATGGCCACTGGGCCTTCATATAAATTTCAAGTAATATTTCTTTTCATTTTACTAGGCACACAGTTAATGTATTCCACACACTAACTGGTTATTTGTCTTACTTCTGTGGGTTGTTTATCGAGAGGGATATGACTATTATATCACTTCTGATTTTTTTCTTTTCTTTTGGATGCAGTGTGAAGTGGTTCTAGAACTATGCCAGAGAGACAGCTTAACACTTCTGGCAGAGTATGTACTACTTAGCAGAAACTGGATGTTTCTATGTGAAACTGCATTTCTCCACTTCCTTTATAAATGAACAGATTTTGAGTAGAAATAAACATCATGTTAGTCTGTAGATATGTGACAACTATAATAAATTGCTTGTATTGAAATCAATATCAAGGTGTAGCTGCTGGAGCTATGACTGAGAAATTACCCTAATTTACTCAAGGTAGACTCATGGTATATTTACATAGATTTATGTGTATGTCCACAGGTAGGCATTGGTTTAAACCCTGTCCCAGTGAACGGAGATATATAATAACCAATGTGGAGCTATATCCATGACATCACATAATCTCCTGTGTTATCCTGGATTCCACAATCACAAAATTACTTATAAACTTAGCGACTTCTGCTGAATGACTACTGTAAGAGTTGAGTTACTAAAAATATTAGAGAATAACATGCTAGTTAGTTTGTCTTCTCAGGGTGAAGTGGGAAGATCACATGTGCTTAGGATGTGAGACCAGGGTAGACAGCATAGTGAGATCCTATGACAAAATAATAAAATACCATAGAGATAAATCAAAACAAAGAAACAAAACACAATTATTTCATACTGAAGAGGGCCAGCATCACATCCCAAAGCTGCTCTTGTGATCTGGGAAAGTTCGGGAGGAAACTCATTTTATCTCAGACCCTCTTTGCTGATGCAAATGAAGAATGGAGATTGTGCTCTTACAAGATTTTTTTAATTGAATTCTTTATTGGTACAATTTATATACATCTCAAAATCACATGTAACATTGGGAAATTTGTACCAGTATATGCCACAAGTTAATTCTCATTTTTACCCATATCCCCACCCACTCCCCCCTCCCCCC
>PVIC010052645.1:0-12107 GCA_004025085.1 Thryonomys swinderianus | reverse complement strand
TAAACTCAGGACTTAGCGCAGCAGGCGCCAGAAACACTGAGCTAAACCTCTGACCCCTCTATTTCTCTTGTAAGTGACTATTGAGCTTCTACTATGCACCAGGTACCGTTAGGCTCCTGGAATGTTCAAAGTTCACCGGGACTTGTACTGTACTAGAGATGACTTGTTAAATATGGTCATGTAAGGTAAAAGATACAACTTTTTATTTATTTATTTTTTCTTTTTTTTTGGAGACAGGGTCTCGCTTTGTAGTTCAGGCTGGCCCTGAGCTCACTTTAGTGCCCAGGCAATCTGCCGCGAACTCAGCAATCCTCCTGTCTCTACCTCCCGAGTGCTGGGATTACAGGTGTGAGCCACCACGTCTGGCACTGTGGTATGCAGTGTTGATTGTTGGTGGGTGTGTCTCCACGCCCAGCATTATATGTGGTTACTGGGGATCGAACTCAGGTCCTTGCGCTTGTGAGGCAGGCGCTGGAACTACTGAGCTAACCCTCCGGCCCGAACTTTTTATTTTTTTTGTGTTTGAGCTCCTTAGTTAAAACTTAATGGTCTTTTTTTTTTCCTGTGATACTCATTGATAAAAATTAGGAAGATTGCAAAAAGTAGCTGAAATTTCATTTGGAGTAAAAGCTATTTTCAGATGCTAGAATTAATGTTTATAACTATGTAAGGTGTTAACATCAGGCCTTGTTCTAGTAGGTCATTCTTCATAAGAAATTAACTGCATAGGTTAAGCTTATGATTTTCAGGTCATTGAAGAACATAATGTTTAATTGATTTTGCAGTATGATGATTGACTGAACCACTTTAAACATTTTTTTGTTTGTTTGTTTTTTGAGATAGGGTCTTACTTTGCAGTTCAGGCTGGCCCTGAGCTCACTATGTAGCCCAGGCAAGCCTCGAACTCAGCAATCCTCCTGTCTCTGCCTCCCGAGTGCTGGGATTATAGGCGTGAACCACCAAGCCAGCTCTTTAAACATAAATTTTGATAAGATTGGGTACTAAATACAAGATTACATTATCTGTTACACAGTGTGGTTTATTGCCTCTTATTTTTTCCATATATATATAGAAGAGTAGTAAAGTTTAGTATGTCTATTTCCTCTTACCATTGCAATGAAATGAGATGTTTGCTTTGTAGACTGTCCTATGAAATTATATTAGAAGTCTTGAGATCTATAAATTTTAAGAACAATTAGGTGTTAAAATGTTCCAAAAATTTAAAGGTTATAGTGACTTTGAATATAACTTTGCTATATCTTACAGATTTATATAGCTCATATTGGATTGTTATTGGATAAGATTCTATAAGTGGACAACCACAGGAAGATTTTGCTTCTTTGGTACTTTGTCTTTTCCTAGCACTGTTCTACTGAATTTGATTTCATTGTGTCTGCATTGTTGTATCAGTATATACATGAACCTTAAATGTGCTTTCTTTCAAAATGTGGTTCTTAGTATCTGGAATAGTGGTCTTATGTCTACTATTGTTTATCTGAGTTTTTGGCCCCCTTTTATTTTTTTGTTATTTACCTGTCTGTGAGGATAACAAATTTTCACTATCTTTTAAGTTTTTCTTTTGAATACTTCTCACTCTCTGTGAGGATATCCCTTTGGTGCTTTGCTTTTAGTTCTTTTCTGCTCCCCAGATACAGAAATATACTTTGTGATGATCTGAAATTCTCTGGTTGGGGGTATTGGGAGGAGGGGTGTGTGTGTGTGTGTGTGTGTGTGTGTGTGTGTGTGTGTGTGTGTGTGACACCTTTTTTATCTGCTGTCTCATTGGAATTAAAATTCTCTATGTTAGCTTAGGGCTCCTTTGTATAACACCTTGTTATGGCTGATCAGCTTTAAAATTAGCACATTTACTCCATTTAACATTCTAAAGGATGGAGATTATTCAACTCTACCACCTAATTCTTTCTTTATCCCTCAGTGCATCTCAAGTAGTTGTACATCTGTTTTCTTGAGTTAGGATCTCAATAACATCTTTCTCAATTACTATAACTTCTCTGTTCTTTGCTGAAAGTCTCAGGAAGTACATCATTACCCAAGAGAAGCTTGTGACTCTGAATCCCAGCTGCCGTCCTATTCTTTCCTCTGTAGGACAGCCCATGTACTCTCGTGAACATGGTGCTGCTGCATCTGAGCGACTTCAGTTGGGGACACCGCCTCCTCTCTTGGCAGCTCGTTTGGTGCCACCTCGAAACCTCATGGGATCCTCCATTGGGTATCATACCTCAGTCTCCAGCCCCACCCCTCTGGTCCCAGGTAAGCTTTGCTACAGATGGCCATCCACCTCATCAGTCTTTAGTACCTGAGGCTGGCTGGCCTTAGAGGTGACCTGGCATACAGATCAGCTATCATAAAGTTCCACTGAGGCTCTTAGGTAGTTTTATTTTCTGTTTCTCTACCTCTTTCGTTTGTCCCTAGTGGTTGCTAGATGATGAGGCCTGTGTGTCTGTCATCTCTGGTGTCCTCTGTATTTACTTTCAGTGTCTTGGTAACAAAAGTTATGCTAATTCTTTGAGGTAATTTCTAATCAAGTGGATCAGAACGTATCTACTTGAATATTTTCTAGTTATTACAAGAAAAACTAGGTTAGTTTTCTTTATAATTAAAACAGACATCTGGTTTCTTGGTGATGATGGGTAAATGTCATTCTTTGCCTCTGGCCCTTGTTGTATGGACTGATTCATTCTTCAATGATCTTCCCTCCTGCTGATACGTATTTTGAAAATTTGTGGAGTACTTTGTTGATATCTCATGAGATTTAAAAAAATTTTTTTAGGTTTTAGTTCATAATTAACTCAAGGATGTAAGTTTATGGCGGTTCTGTACATTCCCAGGAGTTATACAAGAGTCATTTGGTTATGTAACCTTATAACATTTTGCATCCTTAACTAGGTTTTCTGTTAGTAGTACCGAATGGTGACAAAACATTTATCATAATTTGCTGTTTTAAAAGATAGATCCATATGTACTTTCTATATTACATTGCATGTAATGTTTAGACTTAACATTTATAACCACAGAAGCTATTATTTAATATATCATCATCAAATTATTGTCAATCTCAAACAATTTTATTTTTTAGTATTGGTGATTGAACCCAGGACCTTCACACTGAGCTATACCCTCAGCCCTTTTAAAAATTTTGTTTTGAGACAGAGCCTCACTGAGTTGCCCACAGTGGATTAGACTTTCTGTCCTCTTTCCTTAGCCTTCCAGAGTGCTGGGATAACAGGCATGCATTGCCAAGCCCAGTTACATTTCAGTTTAAGAAGCAAAAAGATGAGGTTTAACCTACACATCATTACAGTATATGTTACTATCAGAAAGGCACATTCATGATTAAATGTTGTCTTTGTCTGACTTAAAACAAAAATTATCAAGAGGAACCTTAGAGCAGAAAATTATTAGAAATGAATCCCAAAGAATATTGTTCGGTGGATAAATTAAGCATAGGCTTTCTAACTTTGGAAGTGGTAGAGTCCATTTAGTTTTATTAGTTATCATCAGATAACCTTGAGGCTGAATGGAGCCCTTGAGAATTAAATCTGAACATTATTGTAATAACAATTTATTAAATTTCCCAAGCCGTCCTAGAAGAAGGCTGCACAGATGGCCTTGATGATTTTCAACATCATTTAACATTTTATTAGAGGACACCATTTTTTTTTTTTTTGAGACAAGGTGTCATGGTTTGTAGTTCAGGCTGGCCCTGAGCTCACTGTGTAGCCCAGGCAAGCCTGGAACTCAGTCATCCTCCTACCTCTCTGCCTCCAAGTGCTGGGATTACAGGTGTGAGCCATGCCATGGCTGGCATTGTGATGTATGGTATGGACTGCGGGTAGATGGGAGTCACCTTGCCCAGCATTGTGGTATATGGTTACCAGGGATCAAATTTGGGACCTTGTGCTTGCAAGGCAGATGCTGGAACCACTGAGCTAAATCCTCAGCCTGAGGCTACCATTTTGTTTGTTTGTTTTTGAGACAGGGTCTCACTTTGTAGTTCAGGCTGGCCCTGAGCTCACTATGTAGCCCAGGCAAGCCTGGAAGTCAGCAATCCTCATGTCTCTGCCTCCTGGGTGCTGGCATTACAGGCGTGAGCCACCATGCCTGGCACTGTGGTATGTGGTATTGATTGCTGGTGGGCGTGAGTCACCACGCTCAGCATTGTATGTGGTTGTGGGGAATTGGACTCAGGACCTTGCACTTGTGAGGCAGGCGCTGGAAACTGAGCTAAATCTCCAGCCCCAAGGCTACCATTTTTAAATTTATTGATGTCCTTTCTGTACAAATCCATGAGCTATTTTTTTTTCCATGAACTATTTTGAAAGACTAGAAGAAAGGAAAAAAATAGGAGAAGGTGGGGAGAAGAAATACAGACCAGCAATTAGGTCTAATACCAATTACAGTATCTCAGAATCACATGTGCTTTATTGGTATTTTCTTCTTTTAGACTCATGGTGCTATGTTGATTTTTTTTGCCAAAAAGACAGTTTACTCATTAATCTGAAATTAGGAGACATACACTGTTTAGGGGAGAGGGTTGAGGATGAGAAATTGGGGACTTCCGAGCATAAATAGTGCTTAACTAGGGATTGCAGTTAGAAATGCTTTTAAAGTCTGGAAGATCCCTCATTGGGGATAATTTGTGCATTTTATACTCTGAATCATAGAAGTAACTGAGTGTTACTAAAGGTCCGAATGTACTTTATCTTGTAGCTTAAACTGACTGAAATTTTTTCTCTGAGGAAGATGCACAATGACTTCTAAATCACACTCATGGAAATCAGTGTTTTCAGTTAATCTTAACCTTCATTTTATGTAGGATAAAGAATATAAATACTATTTTAAAATTAACTTTAAGAATTTTTAAGTGAAATTTTTAGTTGTAGAGAAAGCAAATATGTTAAAAATGCATTGGTGAAGGGTAACAATTTTATTACGTTTATAAAAATGTGTATCTGAGCAGATTCTCCCCATTACAGAGGACCAAACCACACAGCCTTTGCATTGAGCTACACCCTCCAGTCTTTAAATTTATTTATTTATTTATTTATTTATTGAGACAGGGTCTCACTTTGTAGTTCAGGCTGGCCCTGAGCTCACTATGTAGCCCAGGCAAGCCTCGAACTCAGCAATCCTCCTGTCTCTGCCTCCTGAGTGCTGGCATTACAGGTATGAGCCACCATGTCTGGCTCAGTTTTTAAATTTTAAGGCAGTCTTTGCTGTCCACACTTGGAGTCCTCCTGCTTCTGATTGGGATCACAGGTGCTTGTGACATACCTGTGTTATTTGAAATGTTTTTATATGAAAAACTATTACCTCTTTAAAGTGCAGATTTTGGAGACAAGGTCTCACTTTGTAGCTCAGGCTGGCTCTGAACTCAGTGTGTACTCCAGGCTATCCTTGAGCTCATGGCAGTCCTTGTACCTCTGCTTCCCAAGTGCTAGGATTACAGGTGTGAGCCACCACATGCGGCGTTGTGGTGTGTGGTGCCAGGGATTGAACTCTCAGGCCCTTGCACTTGCCAGGCAGATGCCAGAACCACTGAGCTAAATCCCTGGCCCTAAAGTGCAGATTATTAAGTAAAAATATTGATTCCTTTTCCTGATTAAGAAGTAACTAGGAATTGGTGAGACATGAAATTTGGGAATCCTTCATAGATGGTGTTCATTATTTGTGTACATGAAAGTTTGTCTTCAAAATGTGCGTTGAAATTTAGATAAAGTGATTAACATATAGACTAGAATTGACTGAGCAAATCTGGAAATATGCCAGTTTTTGAGAATGGATGCTTTCTGTACTTTTCTATGACAATAGCATTTTTTCCTTTCACTTCCAAAAGGAAAGTGTGTATACTATAACCCAAAGAGAAATATATGTGATTGGTGTAATTTTATTACAGAATATGTGTTCTTAACAGCTATTCATTTTATAGTAATGAGAAATGGTTATCCTCTTTCTGATTTTATGGCATTTTGTTGCTCTGTTTTCCCTCAGATACATATGAACCAGATGGTTATAACCCAGAAGCACCTAGTATTACTAGTTCTGGGAGATCACAGTACAGACAGTTCTTTTCAAGAACACAGACACAGCGTCCCAACTTGATTGGTCTAACATCTGGAGATATGGATGCAAATCCAAGAGGTGAGAATATCTTTAAATTTTTTCTTATGACAGATGTTGAATATAATTATTTTATTTGCATTTCATACCTCTTTGGAGAGTGCTACGTAATCATGTCAGGTTTTTTTTTTTTTTTTTTTTTTTTTTTTTTTTTTTTTTTTTTTTAGCCAGGGTCTTGCTTTGTAGTTTCAGGCTGGCTCTGAGCTCACTATATAGCCCAGGCAAGCCTTGAACTCAGCAATCTGCCTATCTCTGCCTCCTGAGTGCTGGGATTACAGGCGTGAGCCACCATGCCCAGCACTGTGGTATGTGGTATTGATTGCTGGTGGGCGTGAGTCTCCACGCTCAGCCTTGTATGTGGTTACCGGGGATTGAACTCAGGACCTTGCGCTTGTGAGGCAGGCGCCGGAACCACTGAGCTAACCCTCCGGCCCTCAGGTTTTTTTTCTTTTTTTTGCTTTTGAGACAGGGTCTCGCTTTGTAGTTCAGGCTGGCCCTGAGCTCACTATGGTGCCCAGGCAAGCCGCCGCAAACTCAGCAATCCTCCTGTCTCTGCCTCCCGAGTGCTGGGATGACAGGCGTGAGCCACCATGTCCCGCATTGTGGTATGCGGTGTTGATTGTTGGTGGGCGTGTCTCCATGCCCAGCATTATATGTGGTTACCAGGGATCGAACTCAGGACCTTGTGCTTGCGAGGCAGGCGCCGGAACCACTGAGCTAACCCTCTGGCCCCCCTCAGGTATTTTTTAAAATAACTATCTAAATTTCATTTTAAAGCTATAGTTAGAATAATTATCTCTAACAACTTCATAAGAGGTTCTGTTCTGACTCTGTTTTTATGAAACATTGTGGCTTACTGAGATTAAAGAATTTACTCCATTTCACACAACTTTAGTTAGGATTGGAACTCAAGTCCAACTCCAAAGAATATGCTCTTTGTTTGCTATTGTGCATGTACTGTATAGTTACTTCATCACCTGAAAATCGTGATAAGATTATAGTACCAGTTTTCACATTTTCCCTTTGCTAGTAGCCTGATCTGTCTTTTATATTCACACATAGTAAACCACGAATGATAATCAGATAATCTCTCAGTGTAAAAGTCATGTGATTTGTACACTCCAGAGTTGTTCTCTTGGACAAGTCATAAGTCAATTGACTACGGATTTTTTTTTTCTTTTAAAATCACTTCAATAAAGAGGAGCATTAAGCAGTGTCAGGTGGTAATCATAACTATTTGGAAAGGGATAATGACATTTCAGATTCTAGAATGCTCTATGCCATCACAGTTACCATCTGCTCCATTAGCCTTTTGAAAAATACAACTCCTGTAAGGGCAGGGATATCTGTTTAATTGTCTTAGTTTATCTCTAAGTCTAGTACAGTTCCTGAGCTATAAAATGACTGCTCAAAGAGTAGATATTATGAGTGATTTTTTTTTTGAGACAGGGTCTCGCTTTGTAGTTCAGGCTGGCTCTGAGCTCACTATGTAGCCCAGGCAAGCCTCGAACTCAGCAGTCTTCCTGCCTCTGCCTCTGGAGTGCTGGGATTACAGGCGTGAGTCACCACGCCCGGCACTGTGGTATGTGGTGTTGATCGTTGGTGGGCGTGAGTCTCCACGCCCAACATTGTATGTGGTTACTGAGGATCGAACACAGGACCTTGCGCTTGCGAGGCAGGTGCTGGAACCACTGAGCTAACCCTCTGGCCCAGAGTGAGGTTTTTTTTTTTTTGCTTTTGAGACAGGGTCTCGCTTTGTAGTTCAGGCTGGCCCTGAGCTCACTATGGTGCCCAGGCAAGCCACCGCGAACTCAGCAATCCTCCTGTCTCTGCCTCCCAAGTGCTGGGATTACAGGCATGAGCCACCACGCCCGGCATTGTGGTATGTGGCGTTGATTATTGGTGGGCATGTCTCCATACCCAGCATTATATGTGGTTACCGGGGATCGAACTCAGGACCTTGCGCTTGCAAGGCAGGCGCTGGAACCACTGAGCTAACCCTCCGGCCCAGTGAGGTTTTTTTTTTTGAGGGACCACTGAGCTATATCCCCAGTGCTTTTGTTATTTTTTATTTTGAGACAACATCTCAAGTTGCTTACAACTTGATGCTGGGATTACAGGAGTGGCCAGTAAATGGAAGACTACATCATCTCTTGCTTACCCGCATATGAGAGGCATATTGCTTACCACACACTTCTCACTCCAGTGTCCAATGATGTGTTACTTTGCTATATACAGTTGATAAAATCAGGGGATACCCAGAGTATAGCAGACATGTTCTTGTGTTGCTTACTTCGTTCAGTACACCCTGCTTTTCTCATAGGTAACCTGTTGAAATGTTAGTTTCTTGAAAGATTTTAGTCATATCTGTTGGGAGTGAAATACACCATTTATAGTATTGACTTTGGATTTTCTCCCCAGCTTTTTAAGTTGAAAAATTTTAAACCTACAAAAAAATCAGAAGAAATAAGCTGAACACATGAATACTTCCAGTTAGATTTACCAATTCTTGTCTCCAGTTTATATTTTGACTCCTTTGAGCACGAATGCTCTCATGTATACTTTCTTTATCTCCCCTTTCCCCTCATGTTTTTTTTTCCTAAACTACTTGCAAGTAAATGATAGACACTGACCCTGTGAATCTTTAAGCTGAATTACATCTAAAAACAAGATGCGGTCTTGTATATGTGCAGTGTTACTGGCACATGCAAGAAAATCATAAATGTGTAATAGTATCCAGTCCTTATGATATGGTGAACTTCTTGTGAAATAACTTCTGGAGGCAGATAATATCCTTCCATTAATGGTGGATGCTGTTAATTTGTTTGCTTGCCTAAAGTGATGATTATTATATATTTTCCTTGTAAAAGTAGTTGAAGAATGGTACTTTGGCACCATATACATACTTTATTCTTCAGTAGCCTTTCTCCAGTGATTTTTGCATCCATTGATAATCTGTGGCTGAGTTAGTTCTTTACATTGGGTTTGCCTTTGAATTTCCTTTTTGGAGGCAGGGTCTTGGTTTGTAGTTCAGGTTGGCCCTGAGCTCACTGTGTAGCCCAGGCAAGCCTCAAACTCACACCAGTTCTCCTGTATCTGCCTCCCAAGTGCTGGGATTTCAGGTATGAGCCACCATGCCTGGCAGTGTGGTGTGTGATACAGATTGCTGGTGAGTGTGAGTCACCTTGCCTGGCATTGTGGTGTATGTTTACTGGGGATCGAACTTGGGACCTTGTGCTTGCAAGGCAGAACCACTGAGACCCAGCCCTGCCTTTGAATTTTTAAACTTGGATTTTTTTTAATTGAATTCTTTATTGGTACAATTTATATATATCTCAAAATCACATATAACATTGGGAAATTTGTACCAGTATATGCCACAAGTTAATTCTCATTTTTACCCGTATCCCTACCCACTCCCCCCTCTTCCCCCCTTATACATGCTCTTTTATTTTCTTTCTGTATCATATTTATTCCTTCCCCTCATCATATTCCCACACCAAATTTCCTATAGAAATATTCCACTCTATAAAAGCTGTCCTACTTTCTAGATTTTTATTTTTGAAGAGAGAAAAAGAAAGTATTTGTAAATTTTCTTTCTGTTGTTATTTCTAGAAAGGAAATAGTAGTAGAGTGCTATGCATAGTACTTCTTAGCTTTTGTCTAAATATTTTAATCACTTTGATGTTCCGCCAAAGCTCAGAAATAATGAATTTTTTCTCCCAACAGCTGCTAATATTGTCATCCAAACTGAACCACCAGTTCCTGTTTCAATTAATAGCAACATAACCAGAGTTGTTCTTGAACCAGATAGCCGAAAAAGAGCTGTGAGTGGTTTGGAAGGGCCACTCACAAAGAAACCTTGGCTCGGAAAGTAAGATAATTGCTAACTAGTATCATTAATTGATGTTTTTGTTGTTTGCATTAATGAAATTGCTAAAATTATGAGTTACAAATCAATGATTTTCAAACTTTTCAAAGTTAGGATTCCAGGGACATCTTCAAAATGTTCTAAAAATGGAAAAACTAATAGAATATTCATAATATTTACAATTTTTGCCTATTTCAAAACCTAGCCAAACATTAAAAATTATTAAGATACTAGAAATGAATAGAAAGGAAGAAAGAAGTTTTGTACCTTTAGACAAATTGAGAGACATCCCATTAAAAAATGATGTTCTCTCCTTGCTTTAATATTTCAATCTGGTGATACGGTAGGTTCTTTTTAATGTCAGTTGGGTTTTACAGTATTGACCTACTCTTGCTTTTCTCTGTTGTAATAAATAAGGATGATGAAAAAATTGCTTAGTAATATCTGAAAAATACTGAGGACTTAAAAAAGGTAGTTTGTAGTAAATATAAATTTTATGTTCTTTTCTTTCTTGGCTAGGGATGATATGGAGAATTAACCAAGGTCTATTAATATTTGTTTTAGGCAAGGGAATAACAATCAGAGTAAACCAGGATTCTTGCGAAAGAATCAGTATACGAACACTAAATTAGAAGTCAAGAAAATCCCTCAGGAGTTGAACAATATCACGAAGCTCAATGAACACTTCAGCAAATTTGGAACTATTGTTAATATTCAGGTAAATGTGGTTATATCAGAGGCTGAATCCACTTGGAAAATACTCATCAGCTCACCTTAGTTAAGTCAGTAATAATTTTGACCATTTCTGATACTGTAACTTCACTGTATGTCTGTATACCTACTTCTATGATGAAATTGGTACTATGAATTCATTTGTTGTTTTGTACAGCTCCTTTCCGAATTATACTGGCTGGTTTTTGTCCATAGTTCTAATTGTTTAATAACTTTCTCCTTCTGCATCAATGTTCTAATAAGTAGTGCGCACACGTGCGTTCACACACACACCTACATACACACTGGTCTTATTGTATTTTTGTCCATAGTTCTAATTGTTCAATAACTTTTCCCCTGTGCATCAGTGTTCTAATAATTAGCACGTGTGTGCATGTGCATGTGTGTGTGTGCACGCACACACACACACACACACACATCTTGAATTCACTTATGTAGCCTAGGCTGGCCATGAACTCCTGCCTCAGTTTGAGATTGCAGGTGTGTACTGCCACACAGTTTTGTTTTGTTTTGTTTTTAAGTGTGTATTAGGATAGGGCCAGAGATTTAGTTCAGTGGTTCCAGCGCCTGACTGGTAAGTGCAAGATCCCTGGTTAGATCCCTGGTAACAATCCCAGGCGTGGCGACTCACGCCCACCAGCAATCAGTACCACATACCATAGTGCCAGACGTGGTGGCTCATGCCTGTCATCCCAGCACTAGGGAAGGAGAGGCAGGAGGATTGCTGAGTTCCATTCTTGCCTGGGCTACATAGTGAGCTCAGGGCCAGCCTGAACTACAAAGAGAGATCCTGTCTCAAAAAACAACAACAACAACAAAAAATATATACAAGTGTAATATGAGACTTATAGACCTGAGACTTACACAATTTCTATGCTTCTGTTGGCATCTACCATGTTTAAATTTTTGTCCTTTTTTTTGGTACTGGGGATCGAATTTTGACCTTGTGCTTGCAAGGCAGATGGTGGCGCCACTGAGCTAAATCCCTAGTCCAAGGTTGTTTTTTCAGTTTTGTTTATTGGGGTTTTTTTTTTTTTGGTGACACGGAGATTAAACTTCAGTCCTTGTGCTTCCAGGGTAGTAGGTGCCATACCACTTGAGCCTGGCCCTAGTTTAGAGGTTTTTTTTTTTTTTTTTTAAGAGCAGGAAAAGTTTATTGAGAAAGAAAGAAACCATCTGTCTAAGAGATGCAGAAGGGGGACCCAAAAGTGGGTGACCTCTGGTTTAGATTTTTGATAATTTCTAAGATTGTAGTTTTGACTAACTTTTATAGTATATTGTGATGAAGTAACTGATAATGGTTTTTACCTTGAAATTTTAGATGATATTTATCTACGATCAAATAAATTGTATTTTTTCTCCT
>PVIC010052644.1:0-12111 GCA_004025085.1 Thryonomys swinderianus | reverse complement strand
GGGGAGGGGGAGGGCTGGGTCTGAAAGTGCCCACATCAAGTCCAGTGGAATGTGTGACTCCAGCCCCTTCCTCTTGCCTGCACCCAGGATAGGACTCAGTGATCTGCTTGCTTTCTGCATCTTCTTATATACTCGGGGATAAACCTGGGCTTCGATGACTGCCCCAGCTTCGGGTATGCAAAGAGAGGGACCTCTGGAGGAAGGCAGTAGGCAGCTCACAAACACACGAAGTATAACACTTGGTGAAGAAAGCAGTGACTTGGAGCAGCTGGAGGGATCTGGCGACTGGGGCCAAATGGAGTCACATGTCCTGGGAGAACCGGGCCCAAAAGGAAAGGCTAGGAAGGCTACAGCATCACATGCAAGGACGTAAGTGCACTTTTCACGATAGCATAGAATACTTAAGAGTCAGTATAGTAAAAGATGTGAAAGTACACATGGAAAACTACTGTGCCTTACTCTGAAAAATGAGTTCAAAGAAGGTGTCAGAGAAGAAAAGATATCCTCTGTTTTTGAATAGGCAGAACCAATGTAGTAAAAATGGTCGTACTTTGAAGACCATTACACAGATTTAACACAATCCCAGGCAAAAAAAAAAAAAAAAAAAACTGCATTCCTCAAATAACTAGAGAATTCGCTCCTCAAATTTACTTGACATCAGAAGAGACCTACAACAGTAAAAGGAATTCTGGGCCACCAGGACAAGGTAGGGGGCATCATAATCCCCAATCTGAAGTTGTACTACCAAACTCCTGCAATAAAAACACTTGGGGGGACCCAAAGGTCAGTGGAACAGAGTAGAAGTTCCAGAAACAGCTCCAAGAAACTCAGTACCTCATCTTCAATACAGGGACCAAGGACTTCTGCTCAAAGAAAAATGACCTCTTAAATGAGCGGTGCTGGGAAAACTGGCTTTCCACATGCCGCAGGTTGAACCTAGACCCATATTTCTCACATATATGAAATTAAAGTGGACGTGGATCAAATAAATATTAAAGCAAAAATATTTAACCTGCTGGAAGATAGAACAGGTAGACCTCTGGAGAATAAAGGTGTAGGCAAAGACTGTACGAATAAAACCTCAATCACGCAGGAATATAAATAAATCAAAAACTGGGATCATATCAAATTAAAGTTTTTCACACACCAAAATTAACAATCAACAGAGTGAAAAGACAAGCCACAGAATGAGAAATAATTTTATTAGCTACTCCTCAGATGAAGGACTAAATTCTTGAATGTGTAAAGAACTAAATAAACTCAAGCCCCCAAATTTAAATACCCAACCTGAAAATGGGCATGTGAAATGCAACAACATTTCTCAGATGAAAATATACAAATAGCAAGTGAATATAAGTAATAATGCTCACCATCACTGGTCATTCAAGAAATGCAAAAAAAAAAAAAATTAAAGCAACCCTGTGAGTGTATCACACTCCAGAAAGACTGGCTGTCATCAAGAAATCAACTAATACCAAATGGTGGTGGGTCTATAGGGAAAAACTGACCCTTCTCCATTGTTGGTGGGAGTGTAAACAGGTGCACTATGGAAATAAGTACAAAGAAACTAAAACTAAGCATTTCATTTAATCTAGTTCTTCCCCTTGTAGATATCTTATCAAAAGATTTGAAATCACCATACCATAGCGATGTATGCCTGTCCATATTTACAGAAGCACAATTTATAATAGCTAAATGTTGGCAGTAGCCCATATGCCCATCAAAAGATTCATGGATAAATAAAATGTGGTATAGATATACAATGGAGTACTATTCTGTCAACAAGAAGGGTAAACTTGACTCACTGTAGGCAAATGGGTGCACTTCAAGACCATACTTTTAAGTGAAATAAATCAGATGCACAATTTTAAATACCACATGATTTCTTTCTGTGTGAGAAATTTGAAGTGTAAGTAGGATAGATGCTGAGAAGCAGGAAGAATGTGTACACGTGGGAAGTGGAGCAAGGTGGGAGGGAGAAGGAAAGGGAAAAAGAATGGAAGAAAAATGGAAACCAAGTCTTCATAAATAAAGAGGGTAAGAAGTGTTGAAAGGAGGGGAGGAGAATGAAAAAAGAATTTAGATAAATCACATGCAAGTACATATTCCTTATGATGAATGTAGTCAGTATGTATGACAAATATGGATTAATAAAAAGTTAAAATGTTAAAAAATAAAATAAGTGGAGGAATGAAATAGAACTTGTGGTCTCATTATCCCTCTGGTGGTGTTTGGTGAATTCCAGTTCTGTAGATCTGAGAATGAAAACACTCAAAATCACAGAAGGATTTTTAGCCTTATTCCTCTTTTTCATTATTGGTTTTGGAGGTTTTAGGTTTTCCTTCACTTTTCCTTTTTTATATTTTTCTGTTGTTTTCTATATTGTGTTTGGCTTTTTCTGTTTTTTTTTCTCATTATGTGTTACTTTTCTCTAATTCTATTTTCTTTTACTCTTTAATAGGATACTTTATCTCAATTTTCTCTCTTCTGTATTATCTTCTTTTAATTTTTCAAATTTACTTCTTTCATTTTCCCCTTTACTCCCTCCAATTGTACTGATCATTACACCTAATCATTAAATATTAATCGTTCGATATTTTGTTGACTATGCTATTATTGTTGAATTCTTTTCTATTATTAATGATATAATTTTGCAATTATCAGATGTTTACTATATGTCAATATTTCATTTGTCTCAATTATTATAGCAGATTTTTTCTACTGATAAGTCTACCACAAAGATAGCTTTTATTGGTTTGAGTGGTAGGCAAATCTCCAGTCTGTCTCTGACTCTGTTACTGTTACTGATTTTGTTGTTATTGCCAGAGTATCATAGTTATTGCTATCAGTGGATTTAATCAAATGCCAGTGTCTGCTTTGTCTTCGTGTCCAGAGTACTGCAGCTCATGTCTACAGAACTCCGCACTGGGCTACTACATTCCCTCCCCAAATTAACAAAAATGGTTGGCTATTGGGACAGAGGCTTATGCCTATAGTTAGCCTTCTGAGAGCTCATCATCAGAAAGCAAACACTCATGGGTTACCGAGATCTCCATGTTAATGACAAGCTCTTTCCATTAAAATCAGCCTCAACCCTCAGCACATACACAAAAGGGAATGAGAGAAAAAGGCAACTAACCAGTTCCCCAAACTCTCAGCTGTCCCAGCGGACCTATGACACATCAGTGGGAAGGAAATCAAAACCAAAGAGCTGAATTATATCAACTGAAAAAAAGAGGAGAGAAAAAAATCCCGACCAACATGGTGCTCAGTGAGCTCAAGGTTGATGTAACTAACCAGATAATGGTTAGAGGATGTACAGGAGTTGATTGTAAAACCCTGTCTGAGATAGACACAAAGATGCAAACATAGATGACCACTTTCAAAAAGAATTAGAATCCATGAAAAAATACCAAACAGAGGGTCGAAGATTTAGCTCAGTGGTTCTGGCACCTGCCTAGCAAGTGCAAGGTCCCTGGTTCAGTCCCTGGTATCCACGTCTCTCCTGCTCATAGGCCTTTCTCTTCTCTTGCGTCTCCCTCTCCACTGCCTTCCACTGATGTGTCCTTATTTCACAGAACTGTATCTTCCCAGTACTTTTATCTGCCGGACATAGGACTAAGAGTTTCATATACATTATCTCAATTAATCTTCAGGCTAACTGTACTGTAGTTACTATTTATATTCAAATGTTGAAGAAATAACAGAGCTCAAAAATATACGATGACTCATTGAGTAAGAAGTTTTAAAACAATGACTCAAAACTAAGTGGGTTTATCTGTACTACCCACATTTATAATTATTAGACCTAAGTGGCTCCCTCACCTGGAAATGTCCAATTTTCTTTGCACAGAAGCCCTCTTCTATCCTGGAGCATGTCACGTGCCTATAATAACAGCACACTACAGGTTGACACAGGAGAATCACTGTGAGTTTGAGGCCAGCCTAACCTACACAGTGACTTTAGGATCAATCTGAACTATGGAGCAAGACCCTGCCTCAGAAAACCAATAAAAACAAATTCCAACAAAGAAGATCAGCTCTGACATACCATGGACCAGACACTGAATTGTCTGAATCCAAAGAAAAACACACCAGGATAATGAGCCGATTTGGAAGGTCAGTCCTGAGGTCAGTCACACCCAGGGCAATGCCCAGGCAGAAACTAGGCCAGTTCTCAAAGCTTAAGCGGCAGGGACCGTGTCAAACTCATGGTATCCGCTCCAGGGAGCTGGCTGGGTTGCTCAGGATCTGTTTTTCTCTTTGCCTTGAGGAAGGAAGATGGGAAAACCAGACGGGGTTTACAAATATGCAGTGAAAGCCAGGGAACCCTCAGAGGAGGTGCCATTTAATCTCCACGAACAGAGGGGCAGGTGTGCCTCCTCTCCAGGAAACTCTTTCAAATTCTTCTATTTGCAACAGATGGCTTTCTACGTTTTGGTTAAATGCTTTCCCTTGATGAGGAATTCAGTTGCCGTTCGCCTATTAAACAGAAAAGTCTACTAGAATATACTTAAAGTTGGGCATGTGGCTTTTTTCTTTTCTGGACCATGCTTTGATGGTTATTATCATATTCCCTTGAGATTCTAGGCCATAATTCTTGTAATTCAGGCACTATTTTATTACTTTTTAGTAGTCACATCAAATTGTCAGCTTTTTATAAGCCTCATTATTTTTCAGTTTTTTCCAATCTTTCAGTTCAATCATTAAATATTTAAAACTTATGAAAATAATGCTAATTTAAAGAGAACTGTATGTATCCCATTTACATTGACATTCCCTGTGTTAGATTTACTCAGTACGTTAAACTGTATTGATTGTGGTTTAAATATGGGTTAAATTGTGACCCCCAAAATGTAGACATCGAAGTTCTACTTTCCAGCTCCTTACAATGTGTTCTTAGTTCTCAGGAGGGTCACTGCAGACACAACTCATTAAAACGAGGCCATGCTGGAGTGCAGTGGGCCTTTAATATCACATTGCTGTACGCTGTTCCGAAAAGGGAATTTGCACAGAGTTACTCAAGGGGAAACCATGTGAAGATAAAGGTGGAGAAGAGGACGTGCGAGGAAGAGCAGTGCTTATGCAAATCCTGGAATGCTAAAGACAGCCAGCAGCAGAAAGCTAGGGCAGAGGCCCAGGAAGGACCCTTCCTCACAGCTTTCCACTGGATCCAGCCTTGCCAACACCTTGAACATCCACAGGCAGCCTTCAGAACTGTAGGACAGTAAGCTTCGTCTGGCCCAATACTTGAAGGTTCTATGTTATATCAGCATGAGAAAATTAATATAATTGTTTTTATATGTATCTTGAACTGAACATCATAGGCGTTCAGATCCTAGAGACAGGAAAATTACAAAAGTCAAAGATAGTTTAAGACCTATTTTACATGCAACATATCAAGGCATTTTGTGTGTCCGTGTGTTAAAATTTAATAATATTGCCAGGCATGGTGGCTCTCATTTGTAATCCCAGGACTCAGGAGGCAGAGGCAGGAGGATTGCTGAGTTTGAGGCTTGCCTAGGCTACATAGTGAGCTCAGGGCCAGCCTGAACTACAAAGCGAGACCCTGTCTCAAAAAAAAAATTAATAATATTTAAGAGGCCAAGAAATAAAAATAACTAACAAGTTTGGCACTTAAAAAAGACCTTGCCCCCTGGCCTCTCCAGATTCTAGGCCTCCTGAAATTTCTCTTTATACTTTTCCTTTCTTCTCTGTTTCCTTCCTTCCTCACTCTTGCTTTCTATTTCACTCTCTTTCCCTATCTCTGTTCTTCATGTTTCAAAAAACTTAGGCTTGGGCTAGAGATTTAGCTCAGTGGTTCCGGCGCCTGCCTCACAAGCGCAAGGTCCTGAGTTCAATCCCAGGTAACCACATTTAATGCTGGGCACAGTGACTCATGCCCACCAGCAGTCAGTACCACATACCACAGTGCTGGGCGTGGTGGCTCACGCCTGTAATCCCAGCACTCGGGAGGCAGAGACAGGAGGATTGCTGAGTTCATGGCAGCTTGCCTGGGCACCATAGTGAGCTCAGGGCCAACCTGAACTACAAAGCGAGACCCTGTCTCAAAAAGAAAAAACAAACAAACAAAAAAAAAAAATTTAGGCTTAATGTCTATATACTTTTGTTGAGAATGCAAGTTATTGCCTGTAGAAGAAACAAGATAAAAACTATATTCTCTCCCATATATTAATTTTCTGTTATGAAAGATACTACAATCACCAGATTTTTTATTTAAAAAATCTAAATTTCCTTTTTCCTCATTTTTAAACTAGTAACTGTTTTACTGACACTACAGAAATATTATTTTGAATTTTGTAAACTGAATATGTGCCTTCATCATTACAGTCAGGGCCATGATCCATGGCTTCACATTCAATTAGCCTCAGCATCAAAGGGATCAGAATAATACTGTGTATCCCAAACACCAGAGTTACTTTAAGGATTTAATGAAATTTTCATGACAAGAACAATTCCTTACCAAAAATTATCCTGAAAAGAATCAGCATGGTTGAAGTTGTCAAATTTTATTATAACTCATGTATTTTCTGTATCCTTACCATTCATTCAGTTCAACAAATGGCACCAAGAATATATATTTTCTCATTTTCGTCATTGTTTACTGAGGAAGCTATCTTCACGTGTTTTCCTTACATTACACTTTTAATACCATATTTCTACTGGAAGGAAAAACATTTGAACTTAGTGTTTGGAAAGTGTCTCGAGTAAGTCACCTTCACGACCGGGTGAAAATAGAAGTTTCAGACCTCTGAGAAGTGGAACGAACAAACCTGTTTTCTCCAGGTTAGTGCTCTCAATAATTGCACTAAGCAGAGGCTAGAACAATCTAATTGCACTTTCCTTTCTTCCCACATAATAAACTGTACTGAGATCCGTGTGTTTATAGTTGTGGCATCATCTGTAAGCTGAAAACTGAACGTGTTTTTTAGCCTGAAAACTTCCAATTAAATCCATTTGGAGACAGCCACTGAATGCCAGCGCTAATTCTTTCCTGTAAAGATCAAAGGTGCCAGGATGTCACAGCAGAGCGAGCCCAATAACCAGCTCATTAGCAAGATTGATGAACTAGCCCAGCAGTTCCTACTGATGTGAGCGTCTCAACACAGACGAAAGCCACATCCTGTGAGGTTATGTGAGACAGAGGAGGTCACTGCTCATTAGAAACGAGTTTACATGGAGGCTTCTCAATGTAACCACCTAAAGAACCCAACTCGGAATTGATGCCAACCTTAAGAAATAGATGAAGATAGCCAGGCACCCTGAGGAAGATGGATGGGGACCGACTGGGTACATGGGATAGAAACAGACGTTATAATAGGAAGCGTAGTTACAGAAGATTTTGTTACGTAAATGCTACGTGGAGTCGACTTCACTGAAGTGCCATCACGCCTATAAAAGCCAGGTGTCAGAAAGCTGACTAATTATCTTTAAAACTGCCACTGAAAATCTTGTCTTCCTTTGTGAAAATATCATGAGAAGCTATTTAAGTGAAAAGTACTATCTTCCTTTGTGAAAATATCATGAGAAGCTATTTAAGTGAAAAGTACTATCTTACAAATACGGTACCAGAAGTGGGAAGATAAAATCATTAAGACTTTTTAGAAATTGGTAATAACTGGGGAAAGGTATCGTGGGAAGCAGAGAAACAGCGCACGCTTGGAAGAAAAATGGAAGAAACGAAGGGTAATGGCATGTTATAGACGATCAGTGTCACTTCCGTCCTAAGGCCAGGCTTACCAAGGGCTGCATTTTGACAAGGATGGTCATATTTCAGTGATAAAATTCCTCTGCTTCGCATCAGGTTTTAAGAGTTAAATTTTATGCTTATTTATAAAGACGTATCTCTGGTTTTCTGTTGTGTTTTGCTTTGGCTTTTGATGAAAAAACAAGGAAAAGTGCCACTTCAACATTAGTGCGAATGCTGGGATGCAGACAAAACAGCGGCAGCAAAGAGCCTAACAGAGCCAAGGATTGGGGTTCAGAAATTACTCAAATTATTGTTGCCTTCCCAATCACACACATGGACATGGACATTCGTTTCCGCAGATTCGCCAAGTCACTGGAGGAAGCACTGAACGCTGCAGAACACATGAAATGAAGTTTTAAATCCACCTTTTCTAGATACAAAGAGGGAAGGAGGGTTCCAAACAAGAGGTACCTTGCAACTTTTCACTGGGCACGTATAATATATACACATGGAACAAACCCAGGGTTTCTTTTCTTTTTCTTAGTTGCACTTTGCCCCCAGACTGGCCTTTTTGACTGACAAAATGAACTGATTATCAAACGAGAGAACTATTGGCAGTGTGCTCATACAGACTATTCAGAACTAAAACACACTGTTCCTCTCGTCCTCCTGCCCCGAGGGTAAGGGTGTCGCTTCAACTATGGTTAGTTTCTCAGCTTCCCTGGACTGAACTTCATCCAGCACTGCAATTGCAATAGTCACTCCTCGGCTTCCCTTAGCACTTGAAATTTGCCCGTGAAATCCAGCCAGCAACGGACTGTGCCTCCTCCTCTCAGAAGGCTTGCAATATGGGGTTAATCATGTGCTGTGAGTTAGCGCGCCAGTCACTGAATCTAAGGGCCCCTGGGACTGGCCACCCAGCAGTTGATAGCCAAGGACGCCGGGTGTCAAGTGGCACTGGCCGGTTATGTGACGTAGAGCCTTGGGACCAGTCATATTGACAGTTCCTCTTCTTAATCATCATTGCTGTTCCTATTTACTCTCCCAGTCTTCGACCACTTCGTCTTAAATAATGAAATCCTTTTCCTCAGTGGTGATCTAGTAATTCAACTACTCTCATATGCTTCTAGTTCTTTTCATGCCCTTCCCTAGTAATGAGCTTTCTTCCCAGAGGCTCATCAGATCTACGGGCAGGGGTTGCTCCAAAGTAGACCAGATGTCAATGCCCTGAACCGTTCCTCGCCATCAGCGCAGCTCTGCTTGTCTAAGGTCTCTCCCTGCAAAACGGTATCTGTCATTGCTAGTTACTCTTCCAGCCCTGGATTATATGTGTCTGTTTATGTCGAGAGCTGCAACGACTAATCTAGAAACTAAAAGTTATAAACTTTACCCTACTCTAAGGATGTAAGGTACTCTGTCCCTTTCTTTCTGTCTGCTGTCTCCCAAGTCCTTCACTCTTTCAAAGGCCAGAACTTAAAACTAGCAAGTAGCTACATTTTATTTCACACATTATACAGTGAAAGAAAAAGTACTCCAAAAAACTTAACATATAATTATATTTACAATATTTTTCTATATGACTACCATGTGAAAAATAGTTCATTTTAGGAAATATAAATGATAAATTTAAAAGTTAAAAATATGTATTTATGGGGCCGGAGATTTGGCTCAGTGGTTCCGGTGCCTGCCTCGCAAGTACAAGGTCATGAGTTCGATCTCTGGTAACTACATACAGTGCTGGGCGTGGTGGCTCACGCCTATAATCCCAGCACTCAGGAGGCACAAACAGGAGGATTGCTGAGTTCAAGGCTTGCCTAGGCTACATAGTGAGCTCAGGGCCAGCCTGAACTACAAAGCGAGACCCTGTCTCAAAAAAAAAAATGTATTTACATTACTTAATTTTAGTTACTACTTGATCAATTTTTCTTCTAATTGTTCTGTAATTCTAATTTTTACATCTCCATCATATTTGTACATGTGCTTTCAAATGCATAAGAGTTTCTGAGAAAAAATTGGATCCTGTCTATAGCTGTACATCAGGAAGCTCTATCTGGAAGCTGCCTATATAGAACCATACTAAAGAGAAGAATCTGGACTCCACGGTAGAAATAAAAGGGGTAAGTCACAGGAAAAAGAAAAGCCTCTTCTTTCATAAGCATTTCTCTAACTTGGACTCTTCTGTAGAGTTCTGAAGGAAATCAGAGAGCAGCTGTCTCCACATAGATGAGAGTTTCACAGGTGGCCATCTCTGAATTTGCTAAAATCAAGGAAGAGTGATTAATAATTGCAACCATTTATTTGCCTTCAGTTTTCCCCGATTCTGGCAAACAGGAAAATTTCAGGTAAAAGGCTGAAATGTATGATGCCAGTTTTAAACCCTTAGTGTTCCATGTCGTCATTGTGACCTCTCCATTTAATTTATGTGATCTTCTAGAAACATCCCGAGAGAATGATTGTTGTTAAGCTCTCAGGCATTAGATGGTGTGCCCTTCACGTTAGCTTACTTGACACCTTCCATAGATCTAGTACCTAAATATTCTTTATTGGTTACTAAGTATTAAAAGTCAAGCCCGTCAAGTTTATCTGGTCCTATCTTAGATTTGGGGGCAATTCTAGATGCTTCTTTTGAGCCAAGAAGAACGTATTGTCCTCAAGAGTACACTACTAAGTGCTTCACACAGGAAGTTATGTCAGGGACCATCAGAATAAACTTTAGAACCAATTTCTAAAAGATATGTTTGGAAAAAGAGGACCTTAATATAAAAACATGTTCACACCCTGTGCCATTAAGAAAAGTTAGCAGTTTCTCTGAAGTACAGCATAAAAGTTTGTGGATGTGAGGTTTTTCTCATGACTAATGAGATGATTCTTTAGAATCGCTTCGTCCTGCCAGGCTCTGCGGGAGGTGGCGGTGGCGGGCGCTGTCAGCCTAATGTGTCTGTTGGCAGCTAGCATCGTCTCTCCCGTTTGACTGACCCATGCGACTAAGTTGAGCAGACTGGTCCTTGGGAAAGTGGCAAGCACTCTGCACCAGCACTGCCTTGAGAGGAAGATGGCAGTGGGTACCTGCCTGCTTTCACCTTCCTGAAAGATGAGCACTTAGAAAAATTGTGCAATCAATGAGCTAAATTGGGGGAGTGAAGAAAAAATAGAAAATTGCCAAAACTCATGTCTGCTCTTTCTTGTGGAAAATGATGGGAAAAAATTTCCAACAAACCAATCAACAAATGTCCTACCTCATTTACAGCTAGCTATTTTTAGTAGTTCTCCTTTCTATAGCACAGCATGATTTCCAGACATAATTTTCCTAGCTTCAACAAAAGCATTGAGTTTTATAAAAATTTGTTCCAGCATTCTAAAACAATTGTTTATTTGAGTTCATTTAAAGCATACAAGGATGACGTTTTAAGAAATTCTACCATAGGAAATAATAGCTCAGCATGGAATAGTTACATCTGGCAAGTCAGAGGAATAAAATTGTTTTTAAAGTAGAGAGGAGAGACAGAAATTTGACCCCAAGATCCCATCCTGTGAGAGTGGATTCTGATTTCTAGTTTGATGGTCTTGATAGATTAGCAAAGCATATTGCTGGGTATGCATGAGTGGGTCACAGAGCATGATCCTGGGGACTGTGCTTCCCTGAACTCTTTCTCTGTGACCCCTTTCCTGTGCTCTGCTGCCTGGCTGCCACAGGGGGGCAGCTTCACTTCATCGCATTCTTCTTACCCTGATGTTTCTGCTTGAGGCCGACGTGCCATGGACTAGACCCTCTGAAACAGGAGCCAAAACAAACTTTGCTCCTTTACGTTGCAAGAGGAAAGTATTTTGTCTCAGCAATGAGAAAGGTGAACAATTCAGAGTCCCTCTTTTTTTTTCTTTTTTTGCACATTAACTCCTTTCAGGTATCTTACAGAAGAAAACACTAGCAATTTTCTGATTAATCTTAGTGAGCTTAATACAATTTGTTTCTTGTTGAAGCTCATGAATAATTTCCATAGAACATTTTGATTTTTCCTTTAAGCCCACTTCTTATATCAAAAGATGAATAATTACAATATGTACAGATGTACTACTTTTCTGCAAAATATTAGCATAAAAAGCTGAGGTAGATAGATCCTAAGTTCAAATTCACCCTGAGCCACTTACTAAGACCTTGTCTTGAAATTTAAAAAAAAAAAAGTCTGAGGTTGTAGAGCTTTTGTGGAAAGGTCCAGGGTTCAATACTCTCTACCACAAAAAAAGAAATATTGATAAGTCCTGACGTTGCCCTGTAACACAAAGAGCAAGGGCCCAACTTTGCAGACAATGCAGAGATGGCTCATGATCCAACTGTGTGGAGTGCTGCCTGGGATACCCAGTGTCAGCTTTCTCAGGTTTAGTTTTGGTAAAAAAGAGCCATC
>PVIC010052643.1:0-12107 GCA_004025085.1 Thryonomys swinderianus | reverse complement strand
TTTCCTTCTGAATTAGGTGTGTTTCCTGTATGCAGCAGATTGTAGGATCTTGCTTCTTGATCCAATCTGCTAGTCTGTGTCTTTTAATTGGCCCATTGAGGCCACTGACATTAATGGTTATGACTGATATGGACATATTCAGAGCTGCCATGTTTCCCTGTTCTTGGTTCTTTTCTTCCTTGCTTTTCCCCTTTTCTATTTAGTTTTTGTTTGCCCCCAATGAATTCACTCTCCTGGGTCTCATGGGTATGGAATTTTCTGTGTTTTTTTTCCCAAGACGTTCTTTAGAATGTTTTGGAGTGCAGGTTTCGTATTTGTGAAAATTTTAAGTGCTCTTTGTCATGGAAGTATCTTATTTCCCCATCTATTCTGAAAGATAATTTTGCAGGATACAACAGTCTAGGTTGAAGGTTGTTTTCCTTCAATGCTTGAAATACTTTCCTCCAGGCTTTCCTTGCATTGAGTGTTTGTGTTGAAAAATCTGCTGTGATCCTAATTGGCTTCCCTTTGTAGGTGATTTTCTTCCTTTCTTGCACTGCTTTCAGTAATTCATTCTTTTGTTGTGCATCTGGAACCTTGATAATTATATGTCTAAGTGTAGATATTTTTATGTCACAGCATTTTGGAGTCCGATAGGCCTCATTTATCTGTATGTCCATTTTTTTTTCCTGTGAAGTTTTCTGTTGTTATCTCTGACAATTGCTTTTTTATGTCTTTTACATTGTCTCCTGCTTCCTCAGTGACTCCAGTCAGTCTTATTTTTCTTTGAGTCACCTAAAAGCTGTTGGATTGATTGCTCATGGTTCCTTGCTCTTTTCCATAGATTATATCTTTCCTGCTTGTTGGCTGCTATGCTGTCCTCTAGGTCTGAGATTCTGTTCTCTGCTTCATTCTTCCTGGTTTGTAAGCTTTCATTCTCCTTCATCACTCCCTGGAGCTCTGCTTGAAGCTGTTTAAAAGGTTCCATTGCTTCTGCTATCTTGGATTCTATCATCTCGCTGATCTCTTCTTTAATGATGTCTTTCACTGTGGACAGTATTTCTGTTTTGATCACAGAGATGAGTTCTGATTTCCATTTTACTAGATCCGCTTTAGTTACCATCTCCAAGAGTCCTGGTGTTTGAGTTTCAGTTTGCCCTATTTCTCCTTTCTCTGAATTTCCCTGTGGTGGTGATCTTTGTGTCTGATTTTTTGTATATTTTCTCATTTCTACTCTTTTGTTGTTATTAATGCTATCTGTTTGATTCTTTGCCTGATGACAGGGCAATGTTTGTTGCAGTTCTCTTTCTTTCTATTATCTAGGGCCCTTTGGATGTGGCACCTTTCTGAGGTGTCCTCCTTGAATCTGTAATGACTCTTTAGAGTTCTCAGTTCTAATATATCATGGGATGAATTTGAGCAGAACAATCACATCATCTTTGTTACCATAATACAGTCAGTGCCAATATCAGCATTACACACAGTAAATAAAATGAAAAGTTTTGTTAATTTCTATTCTGAAGACTTTGAGCTCATGAGTTACCTCTATGTCCATATTCCAAAATTTAGAATTAATCAGCAATGTGTATACAACATGTAGATTGTAAATGTACCCCCAGAACCCATTGGGGATAAAAGGTCACTAGTGGATCAGGGAGGTAGGGAGACAGGAGGAGAGTGAAAGAGGGTTAGCAGATTTATGAAGATCACCTAGACTTGAGTACCTCATATATGCCAGTAGGTAATAGAGGATAAAAGGGCATATATAAAACAATACCAACTGTATGCTGTAAAACAAATGGAGACTTTGCACACCTTCTTATAATAGTACAGGAGAAGAAATAGGGCAGCTTAAGAGTCTTTCACTTCTGGGTATTGCTTCTGACAGGAAGATAGGAGAGGGTGTGGGGACAAGAGGTGAATAGAGGGATCTAGGAGTAGATGGGAAAATAGAAGCTAGATTCCCTTTTTCTTTTTTTTTTAATCTTGCCTGGTCTCTCAGCATGACTCCGGTGTGGAGGGACGCAGGAAATGGCTCTGGCTCCTCTCGGGCCTGGGTTCTCATAACACAGCTCTGGGGTGGGGTGGGGTGGGGGCTGGCCGGCAGGCCTCAATCCTGCCCTGTGGGGATGGTGCCCAGGGGTACCCGAGTCCTCTCTGCAAGGCTCCAGGGTGGAGCGGGGAGGTTGGCAGGCCTCAGTCCTCCAAGTCAGGAATGGAATGGCGCCTGGGGGTACCCAAGTCTCCGGGATGGAGCAGGGCCAGGTGGCAGACCTCAGTCCTCTGCGCTGGGAATGGAATGGAGCCCGGGGGTACCCAAGTTTCTAGGGTGGAGCAGGCTGGTAGGCAGGCCTCCAGCAGAAGCAATTCTTTTAGGACAAGGGAAAAAAGGGGACAATGAAAACCTGGCTGTTACATACATACATAAATACCCAAACAAGAACAAGTAATAGAATGTCTAGATGGCATTGAGATCCAAGTTGAAAGGGGACACTTTTTTGTAAGTGACAGAGAATCAGTTTAGGGTCCTGCTGCAGATTGAGTTGTTCAATAAGAAGAAACCACCTGGAAAGTGAAGTACTCAAAGACAGAGTTGAAGAAAACAGATAAGTTAACAAAAAACAAAATCTAGATATCCTCAGTGCAGAGCGCCTAAGATACTAAGTGATACCATTATCATGTATTTAAAGACCTTTAAAGCCTTCTAGGTAGAAAGGCCTCTTACTGCAGCCTTCTTTGTGGGGCTGCAGTGGGCAGACACAGTAGGGCAAGAGAGTGGAGCATTTCAGAAAGGAATGCAGTGGACTCATCATGGCAGGAATCATGGCCATGAGAGCAGGGATGGCTTGTCGAGTCAAAGAGCTAATGCCCTCGCACTTGTGCACAGTCATTGGCTGGGAGAAAGGAGAAGGGAGCAACAACATGGAGATGATGTCAAATGCCAGAAGGACAGCTAGACCCTGTAATGTCTGATTCTCTTCTACTTTGGAGAATCTAATATTAATTCTTACCTTAATAAAAAGAGCCCATGATAATAATCGCAATCCAGAAGTTAAAATTAAATCTGGCATATGATAAGTTAAATCCAATAAAAATAGAAAAACTTTTGTCATTGCCTTAACATCCACTTTTTTTTCTGTCCTCTTTCATTTTCAGAAATGAATTCTCATGAAACAAATCTATAAAGGAGAGCAGCGGATGTGACAATATCACAGAAAAGGCAAGCGATTTGACTAGTAAACTCATCCAGTTGAGACAAACGTGAAAACTCATTACAACCTGAATTTCTCACCCCACTCAGTTTCTCTTCTCTTTTAAAGTTCCTAATAGAAAAAGTTGAGTTCCCATTATTTCCACCTCCACTATTTGCTCTCACTTCCATCAAAAAATAAATAAATTAGATATACCTCTTTTTCCACATTTGTTTTAATCTAAAATGTTGTGACCCCTCAGGATTTATTTTATGGTTCCTCAAAAGACTAACTCTTGGAAGCTCATTCTTAAACCCATGGGGAATATCTGTCTTTCAACTTTATGTGGGCAAGTCAACTGTGAAGGAATGGAATTTGATTTAACACCTGTTAAATTCTGTGTGCTATATATTAAAGGTGTTGCAGAAAAATAAGTACTGCGATGAAAATCTGCCTTATTTTGTATTTGAAAATAGTATTGCTGACCACTGTATTACTCATGCATTCATGAAACTGAAAATAATAAATTTGTAATGTCATCAGCTTGTATAAATGGTCTGTTTGTGTTTTTCTCTAGCTTACTCCACCAGGCCAGAGAAAACCTTTTAAGTCATTTAATCTCTAACAAGTCACAAGTAAAATAACAGTGGTGCATTGAGCATCTCCTTAATGCCAAGCACTTTACACTTTTCTATTATCAAACCCATTTTTATTTATGGACGGAAAAAATCTGACTCTTGAGTGTTTCAGTTACCGCTTCCCCAAGATTTTATAACTAATAATTGTCGAGCCAGACTCCAAGTTTGGTTTTCATATCCCATCCCAGGCTCTTATCTATTAGACTATACTCCCTGAAACTGCAATATGATGGGGGTTACTTTTGTCTGCCAAACATCCACTCCCTCCTTCCTCATGACAACAGAGCTCTCTGATTTCAGCTGAGCACCTTGCCCTGCTGAGGTTAGTTTTCAGCATCCCCGGAAGCTGAGGATGAGCATATGACTAGGAAGTATATTAAATATGTAATTTTGTAGCATATTTTATGGAAATTCCTTCTTGCAGTGCCACCCTTGTTTCCTAAAATGTCAGTGTGATACCTGTAGCTTTTTTACGTATTTTGAGCTATCAGTTGACCTTGAGGATGGGCCAGGCTGAGGATAAAGAGCATATCTGACATTCTCTCAGGGAATCACAGGGATGCCATGTTAATTCTTGTCTTCTCACTCCCAGACTTCTTTTACACGAGTGAGAAATCAATCTCCTTCTCTTGGAAATGAGCTGAATTTACTTTACTTTTGTTAGATATACGAGGTATATCATACTCAACTTTTTTTTTGAGAGAGAGAGGGTTTCACTAGGTGGCACAGGCTGGCCTTGAATTTACTGTGTTGCTCAGGTTAGCCTCCAATCTCAGGGATCCTTCTGCTTCAGCTCTCCAAATTTTGGGATTACAGGGATGTGATACCATCCCTGGCTAAACATCTTTTAATAAAGTTAAGCTTGAGTCCTCTTCTTTGACACTCTTGGGCTTCTTTAATCTCTATCCTTTAAAATCTAGTTTAAAGTCCAACTTGTCTAAAAAGCCTTTTCTGTCTTGGTCAATTTCAAGTAAGTTGCAGAACATTCTTAGTTATCATTTCTTTTTAAAAAAGCTTTTCTTGGGCCAGAGATTTAGCTCAGTGGTTCTGGCACCTGACTCACAAGCGCAAGGTCCTGAGTTTGATCCTGGTAACCACATACAGTGCTGGATGTGGTGACTCATGCCCAGCAACAATCAATACCACATATCACAGTGCTGGGTGGGGGGGCTCACGCCTGTAATCCCAGCACTCGGGAGGCAGAGACAGGAGGATTGCTGAGTTCGAGGCTTGCTTGTGTGGGCCATATAGTGAGCTCAGGGCCAGCCTAAACTACAAAGCAAGACCCTGTCTCTTTCTTTCCTTTCTTTTTTTTTTTTTTTTTGAGACAGAGTCACCTGTCTCAAAAGTGGAGCCACCACACCCAGCTTAAAAAATCTTTTTATTATGTATAAATAATATAATGATTTTTTAAAACAAAAGTTGCTTCCCTGACTCATAAAGGTTTATTTAGCTACACAGGCTGGGTTCCTACTTTGACTTCTCTATGAACTTATTTCTGCAGCTCTGGGCTTCAAGTCAGAACAGGCTTCTTCTAGACATATATATCAGATTGTTTCTACTATTACTTTAATGGTAGAAAAATATTACACTAGATAAGACATTATGAAAGTTGGCTTAGTAAACCCATCTGACTGTAGATCAATTAGGTTTGAAGCATGAGATGAATGTTTTAGAAAATGATTTAGAGTTGAAAGACCTTCTTTCAAATTTTAAGTCCTTTACTTTGCTGGGACTTTGTCTCCTCATGGCAATTGCTCTCATAGTTTTCCCTCATGACTGAGCTAAAATAATGTGCTCTTTCTTTCTTTCTTTCTTTCTTTTTTTTTTTTTTAAAACAGGGTCTTGCTTTGTAGTTCAGGTTGGCCCTGAACTCCCTATGTAGCCCAGGCTGGTTGGAACTCACAGCAATTCTCCTGCCTCTGCCTCCTGAGTGCTGGGATTATAAGCATGAGCCACCACACCTGGCATTGTGGTATGTGGTACCAGGGCTCAAACTCAGGACCTTGTGCTTGCCAGGCAGACTCTGGAACCACTGAAATAAGTCCCCTGCCCAATATGTTTCTTTAAAAAAAAAAAGATTGTAGGCCTGTGGAATCCTTTCATAGAACAAAAACTCAAGGAAATTATGTCACTAACATGAGATATGGTAGGAAATTAACTATTACTTTGAAAAATCTGTTTAACGCATTAGGCCAAAGTATCTACTTCTTTATTGGGCTTAATTTTTTTTTTTTTTTGAGACAGGGTCTCGCTTTATACTTCAGTCTGGCCCTGAGCTCACTGTGTAGCCCAGGCAACCCTGGAACTCAGCAGTCCTGCCTCTGCTTCTGCCTCTCAAGTGCTGGGATTACAGGTGTGAGGCAAAACGCCCAGCATTGTGGGGTTTGGTACAGATTGCTGATGGGCGTGAGTCGCCACGCCCAATATCATATCATTGTATGTGGTTACCAGGATCGAACCAGGGACCTTGCACTTGTTAGGCAGGCGGCGGAACCACTGAGCTAAATCTCTGGCCCTATGTAACTTTGAATTTTAAAATAAATAATCTATAACTACAAACTATCATTTAATGGTACCCTAAAAATAGTGCCTTCTTAACATGAAGTGTGATGAGGTACTACTACTCACAGATTGGCCAAGGTTTGGAGCTACCCCAAATACATGGTAACTCATCACTTTATATTCTAAAAAATTTTTTAACATTTTATTTTATTTATTTATTTTTTTGCTTTTTGAGACAGGGTCTCGCTTTGTAGTTCAGGCTGGCCCTGAGCTCACTATGGTGCCCAGGCAAGCCGCCACGAACTCAGCAATCCTCTTGTCTCTGCCTCCTGAGTGTTGGGATGACAGGCGTGAGCCACCACGTCCGGCATTGTGGTATGCGGTGTTGATTGTTGGTGGGCGTGAGTCTCCACGCCCAGCATTATATGTGGTCACCGGGGATCGAACTCAGGACCGTGCGCTTGCGAGGCAGGCGCCGGAACCACTGAGCTAACCCTCCAGCCCTTTAACATTTTATTTTGAATTTTAACACATTGGTCTGGTTTCAGTACATGTGAAATATATATATATTTTTTTCATTTATATATTTATATATTATATCCATATATAAGTATATATTCAACATATTTTTATATATTCATATATAAAATATATATGAAGTAATACACTTACTCCTTGTCCTTTGCCCTGAAATTTTCTTAGGTTTTTAGGGTTTCATTTAATATTCACTTATACTTGTCTTGTACAAAAGCTAAGACAGGATTTAAACTCTTCTGTACTTTGTCTTCTTTAAGACACATCTTGAAAACTTTCTTTAGTGCAGTGTACTCTTTTTAAGAGTACACAGTATTCTACTGTCAGCATGTGACATGGTTTATTTAATAAGGCCTTTATTGATGAACATATTTGTTGTTCCTACATGTTTTTGCTGTTAGAAACATTGCCCCGGAAGATAGTCTTTTAGATAAATGGAGCGTTACAATATGGTCCATTAATTCTCCTCCTGGGCATATACTTAAGAGAATAGAAAACATGTTCACACAAAAACTTGTACACAAATGTTCAGAGTAGCCTTGTTCATAATAATCCAAAACTGAAAAGAACTGAGCTACCCATCAGTTAGTAAATCGATAAACAAAATATCATACATCCGTACTATGGAATATAATTCAACCCCAGAGACTAGAGTATTGACACAATCTATAACATGAGTGGGCCTTGAAATCATTGTACTAAGTGAAGTAAACCATCCACAAAGGTCATATATTGTATGATTTCCTTTGTAAGAAATGTCCAGAACAGGCAAATCCATAGAAATATAAAGTAGATTAGTGGTTGTAACATATTGGGGATGGAAGGAATGATGAAAATATTCTGGAATTAGTGGTGATGATGGCATAGTCTTGTGAATATGCTATAAATCACTAAATTGTGCTTTTAAAAATGAATATGGTATGTGAAATATATTACAATTAAAAAATCTTTGTACATATCATTTCAAATACATTAAATAGGATTAGTGGATCAAAAGTCTTATGTACTTTTAATGTAATTTTTTGGGGGACAGTGTCTCACTTTGTGGCTCAGGCTGGCTCTAAACTCACTATGTAGGCCAGGCGAGCCTTGAACTCACAGCAATCCTCCTGCCACTGCCTCCTAAGGGCTGGGGTTACTGGAATGAGCTACTATGCCTGGCATTGTGGTGTGGGGCTACTGGGGCTTGAATTTGGGACCTTGTGCTTGCAAGGCAGATGCCAGAATCACTGAGCTAAATCTCTGGCCTCTTTTAATGTAATTTTGGTAATTTTGCTGAATTTTTCTCCAGATTTTGTGCCCAATTGTACTCCCATTGATATATAGAGGGTTTGTTTCCCATAGTCTTACCAACATAGTGTAATTTTGAACTTTCAAAGCTTATTCAAACTGACAAAAACCAAGTGGCATTTTAGTGTGCTTTTAATGTGCTGCTCTCTGATGAGTAAAAGTGAGTTGTTTTGTTTTGGGGTTTTTTTTGTCGTCTAATTTAATCCATTGGAAATGCTCTTTTGTATTGCCATTTGTGTTGCATAAGAATCTATAATTCTTATGGCAGGAAGGAGTTTGCTCTGTTTCCAACCTTCTCAATCAACCCCAATTTCAGTCCTACCCTACAGTTCAGTGTATAATTATCCAAATTAGCAATGAGCCTCTTTAGCAACAAACTGAACCTCCACAGAAAATGAGCCATGTACCATAAAAAGCAAGTAGAAGCAGAATTTCTAGCCTTTGAATCTGACTTTCTGAAAATCAAACAAAAGCCCACAGCATCTCCAAATTACTGATTACACGATCATCTCTGAATCCTGACATCTGAGTTTTCCCAAGTTTAATTTAATGACTTATAGCTCTTTTCTTCCAGCGATAAAAACAAACCATATAAACATCATTCTTTAAATACATTTATTTGCAAAACTCCTATCATCAAAGGTTAATCTTCCATCTGTGTAATAATTTGGATCCCAAACATGCCCATTTTCTGGGTTGGAAAAGCAGATTCTGATGAGAACTCCCAAGATGAGACCAATTGTCAGGCTGCCTTCCAATAATATACAATCAGTCCAATTTTCAGCAGCAATTCTTTAGATTCCACAGTTTCAAAATATTTTAAATCTGATGCCTAAAGTCATCTAAAAATTATCCAACTAAATTCATCTAAACAGACATGTAACTTAATAATTTAGTTGTGTCTTACACCCAGTATTCTGTCTAGTTTTCCCTATGCATTTTCCTTCCCATATCTGATGTTTTAAATCTTTGAGTCTTAGATTGTTCAAGATCATGAAAACAATGAGAGCCAAGGAGAGACAATAGTAAGGACCAGTGTTTATGGAGCACTTACCATGTGTCAAGCTCTGTTCTAGAAACTTTAAGAATGCTAACTCATTCATAGAGATACAACTATAACTCATTTATATGGGTGAACCATTGGAGGTTAAACCATCAAAAGTTAAACACCTCAGCTAAAGTCACACTGCTGATAACAGAATCTAGAATGACTGATTCTATTAACTAATGCTATAGTCTGATTCTAGTGACTGTCCTTACCATGATACTGTATCAGACCTCAATGTGGACAATTTAATCCACATTGTTTATCACAGTGCTAGAGTGCACATGCTGGGTAGGCACTCTCCCCCTGAGCTACTTCTGTAGTTCTCTGACATCAACCTGAAAGGCACACCGTGTGAGCCTCGGACACAGAAGTGCTGCCTGTTCTTGGCACAATATTACGGGAATGAAAATGGAGTGATAATCTCAGATCAAATCTTACATGGATCATCAGGCAGGCCAGTCTGATGAGTTCAGAGCAATGACTATATACGTCTGTCATTAACAAATAAGTTTTTAGCACAGATATGCTGCTGCTGTCTTGAAAGTCTTAACAACTTTTTAGAAAGGGGCCTGTGTTTTGATTTTTTTGTTTTACTCTGGGCCTGGCAGGTTATGGAGCAGGTCATGAAGACAGAAAAATCTCTGGACAGCACTTCTGAGTACCAAAGAAGTAAAGTAGATGGGTTATAATTGTACTAGTCCCTAATGAGAGGAGGATTGGAGCAGGGCGGTGTTGCTGAGAGCTCATTCCTCTGCCAGGAGTGAAAACACTTTGTCCAGCCCCCTTTCCCTTCAAAGGGCCTATACAATAAAACATGTTACACAGGATTTGTACTCACAGTCAGTAGAGTTGGGTTCCAAGCTCTCTGAGATCTACCCTGGAGCCAACCACCTGCTCCTACCCCACTCCATCTTGCTGCCTGCCCTGGATCTGACCAGAGAGGAATGTTTCAAAAGTCACTTTACAAAGAAAAAAACGTAGAAGGAATTATCATGTCAATATAGATGGTATTTGTATCCAGCCTCCCACTGCCTGAATATATTCTCCTCAGATTAACTAAAACATCCTCTCAACTACATCATTTCCTCAAATTTCATCTTCTTATATCATGCAGGTCTCACAATTAGAAGAGAGGTGAACATATTCTACATTTTCTTCTTTTGGGATACAATACTGGGGATTGAACACAGGGCTTTTACAGTTATCTACATCCTTATCTCTTTTCTTTCTTTCTTTTCTATCTTCCTTTTTCTCCCTCTTGCTTTCTTTCCTTTTACATAGTTTTACTTGTAACATCTCTGAACTGGAAGCAGCTCAAATATCCATCAACAACTGGATAAACAAATTACAGACATAAGACATATCCGTAATGATGTATTATTCCACAATTAAAAATTATTCATGTAAGTAAATCTCAATTCTGTTTACATAAGCCAGAGAACACACTGTATGATTCTACTTACATAAAGGTTTAGAATTTACAAACCAATCTGCAGCAACAAGCCAATCTAAAATGGCAGTGCAGTGGAGGGGGGATCACAAGGCTACAGAAAGAAGTTTGGGGAGGTGATGGATAAAATCCTTTCGCATGGGTCTAAGAACCTCTCTGCAATTACTGATCACACGACAGGGTCATCAACCCCGCCTGAGTTCGTTCAGATTCAAGCCAGCCCCAGGTATGTCTTCATGAATGCATGTACAAAGAACTTCGATTTGGGGAACCATCCGACCCAGATCCCTTGCATTTCGCATGAGGGAGATGGGACCTGAGAGAAATACGGACACCCAACGCCCCGGGCTTTCTAATGGTCACTTCCTGTTAACAACAGATCAAACAGACTGGTGGGCAGTGTGGGTACAATGTTGGAGAGCAATGGCCAGTGACACAAGGCCTGGTAGAGAGACGGGCAGAGACTAACTGAACAGCCTTGCGGAAGCCAAAATTGTGCCCGGGCGGGCGCAATCTTTCCACTCCTGATAGGATGGAAAGTCAAGTGGTAGAGTCAACATCAACCTGTCCCCCGTGGTGACTCAGGGAAAGTGATGCGGTCGCTCCAAGCTACTTCTAGTGCAAGCAAAGGTCAAAAGCCTGAGGGTGTAGGGTCTGGGTTTAAAGAGAGTGGCGCCCCACCCGCGCGGAGCATGACGGGAGTCGCGCCTTCTGACGTCACTCAAAATACCTGCTTGAGGGGCTCTGCTGGGGAACCCCGCCGGCCGCGGTGCAGGAAATCAGCTACAGACAGACCCTGGGAACGCGAGAGAATACGGCAGGGACACCGGAGGCTCTGAACGGTCGTGGAAACTGCGATTTGTGGTTCGGGCCGTGAACTCTCCCTGACTTCCTCAGGTGGGTCAGAGGCCCCTTAGGACAAACTCCTAGCCCCGAGTTTTCCTCATAGTCATTTCCTCATTTATACATATAAACACATATTTACGCGCGCACACGTTGCCCATCTTGGCTTTCAGTTTATACATTCCTGCCTCAGCCTCACCAGTGCTGGATTATGCACAACGCAACCCAATTACTGTTTAACACAAGGTTAATTTCTCTTACCATTAGACTGTGAGCCGTCAAGTAAGGAAATCCCCACCCACCTACTGGGAATTTACCCCCCCCCCCGCCCTTCACACTGAGCTGTTGCGCTAGCCCTTTAAATTTATTTTTTTATTTTAAAGCAGTGTTTCCTAAGTCGCTAAATTGCTAGCTTGGGTACTCTTCCTGCCTCAGCCTCCCAGGGTTCTGGGATTTCATATATGTCCCATCACCATGCCTGACTAAAAATGAAGTTAAACCTGGGCTACAAGGTCAGTTCGAGAGTCTGACCTACACTGTAAAATCCTGTCTCAGAAAACAAATAATAAATCTCCAGACTATCTCCTAAATGTCCTCAAAATGTGTTTGTAGGTATTTTTCAATCCAAA
>PVIC010052642.1:0-12106 GCA_004025085.1 Thryonomys swinderianus | reverse complement strand
ATGCTCTTTTATTTTCTTTCTGTATCATATTTATTCCTTCCCCTCATCACATTCCCACACCAAGTTTCCTATAGAAATATTCCACTCTATAAAAGCTGTCCTACTTTCTAGAACTCATTTGCATCTACAGGTGTTCATGCCAAAGAGAAGATCCGGAAATTGTCTATCTGTGATCTATTGATTTCACTTATTAGTATATGCTCCAGATGTCTCCATTTGCACCCAAATGGATCAATCTTGTCATTCTTTATGGCAGAGTAATACTTCATTTTGTAAAAAAAACACATCTTCTTTATCCACTCTCCAGTTGATGGACATTTGGGTTGTTTCCAAGATTGAGCTATCACGAACTGAGCTGCTATGAACAAGGGTGTACATCTGTCTTTCCAATGTGAATTTTTAAGTTCTTTTGGGTATATTCCCAGCAGGGGTATAGCAGGGTCAAATCGGACCCGTAGTCCTAGTTTTCCGAGAAATCTCCACACAGATCTCCACAATGGTTACACAAGTCTGCAATCCCACCAACAGTGTAGAAGGGTTCCCTTCTCCCCACAGCCACGCCAGCATTTATCATTGGTTGACTTTGTGATCGCAGCCATTCTTTGTGGAGTGAGGTGGAATCTCAATGTTTATTTGTTGTTTCTTGAGTCCTTTTAATATACATTCTCACTGGAGTCAGGTGGGAGTGTTATTTTGATGTACATTTCTCTAATGTCGAACATATTGAATACTTTAGTATTTGTCGATTTTTTGAGAAACGTGCATTTTAGTTGTAATATTTTGAGTAGGAGTTTTCTTTTGCCACCTTTTTTTTTTTTTGAGACAGGGTCTCGCTTTGTAGTTCAGGTTGGTCCTCAGCTCACTATGTAGCCCAGGCAAGCCTCGACCTCAGCAATCCTCCTGTCTCTGCCTCCTGAGTGTTGGGATTACAGGCATGAGCTACCACACCCGGCACTGTGGTATGTGGTATTGATTGCTGGTGGGCGTGAGTCACCACGCCCAACATTCTATGTGGTTACCGGGATCGAACTCAGGACCTTGCTCTTGCGAGGCAGGCGCTGGAACCACTGAGCTAAATCTCTGGCCCTGCCACCATTAATTTTATGAGCACTTTATATATTCTAGATATTAATCTGCTGGCTGAGGAGTAGCTGGTAATTTTTTTCCCCATTCTGTAGGTTGTCTCATCATTTTGTTGACTATTCTCTTTGCTGTGAAGAAGATTTTTAATTCAATATTATACTACTGTTTATTCTTGGTACAATTTCTTCTGCAGTTAGGGTTATGTTCAATAAGTTTTGCCTATGACTGTGTCTTTAAGAGTTTTACCACTTAGATTTTCTTCCAGTAATTTCAGTGCTTCTACTTTAGGTATGGGTCCTTGATTCACTTTTATTTGACTTTATACTTAGTTCAGTTTAGGTCATATATTACATTTATTAATTTATATACATCAAACTATCCTTGCATCCTGGAAATGAAACCAAGTTGGTTGTGATATATGAGTTTTTCAGTAATTTGTTGCACAGTAAAATCACAGATTGTGAGTAATTTTTTCTGTGAGTATTCTATGAGATAAGCAAACATTTCTAAGAAATTTTAATTTGAAACTGAGTATGGTGGTACATACCTGTAATTCCAGAATTTGGGAGGTTAAGGCAGTATAGCTGCAATTTTGAGGCCATCTTCGGTTGCATAGTGAGGTGAAGGCCATTCCAAGTACTACACAGTAAGAAACCTCAAAATAAATAAATTTTCAATTTGATAAATGAGAGATGCTTTGCAATCCAAGTAGTATGTGATTCAAACATTACATGAGCACAACTGAGTCAACAGTCTCTCCTTTCCTCCCCCCCCCACGTCTCTCTGCAAGATAGTGGGATTGTGGGTTATTGTTTCCCAACAGTAAGAGGTTATGAAGGATATGTTGTCTGCAGAGGAGAAAGAGAAAATGGTGGAGACATCCCTTACTTTGAAGGAAATCGAGGAGTTGGGAAACTACAAAATTTTGCACCTGAATAAGGCTGTAACAGTGTAAGCAATGAATTTAACAAGCCAATGTCTCGTGTCATTGAAAGCCTCAAAAGGAGCCAAAGGCAAGTATCATTGGGTAGGTTCCTTATTCACATTGCAGGAAAAGAAGATTCCAGTGAGACAAGAGACAGCAGTGATTCTGTTAATAATAGTGAATTCCATCATACACAGTAACCTTCCTCGCTCTTGTCTCCCTCACATCAGACACAAAGATTTTTCAAAGGTAAGTACAGGTAAATTTGTTTTTTTTTCCTCATAGTTTGTACTATATTACAATATTATAATCATTTTTATGACTATTTTTCAGTTGTGAAATAAATCACCTGAGTTTCCATTATTTCATATGGGCAAATCCACTTTGATATACAAGTGCTTTGGATTACCAATATGTTATACAATGAATTATGCTTGCAAACCTAAGTTTTGCTGTATTCTGTTTTCAAGGATCTTGCTGAGGATTTTTGCCTCTATGTTCATCCAAGAAATAGATCTGTTGTTTGCTTGTATTGTTCAGTTTTGATATCTTGTTTTTCTAGTTTCAAGGAATAAGTTTGGCAGTGTTCCTTCACTTTCAATTTTGTGGAAGATTTTGAGGAGTATTGGAATCAGTTCCAGTGAAACTGAGCAGTGAATTCGTTAGGTCTTGGACTTTTCCTAGCTGTTAGGTTTTTCTTTTCTTACACCCTCTATTTTATCTCACACTATTAGACTGCTCAGTGTGTTTAGATGTTCATAGCATAGTTTTAGTAATTCATATATGTTTAGGAATCTATTCATTTCTTCTAGATTTTTCAAGTTATTAGAATATAAGTTTTCAAAGTAGTCATTTATTATTGTTGAATTTAGGTAACACCCATTAAGATTTATCATTTTGTAATTTTAACTGTATTGATATTGTTTTCTTTCCTTCATTAGATAGGTTAAAGGTTTTGTTTATTCTCTCGAAAAACTAACCCTTCAGTTCATTGACTATTGGCATCATATTTTAGCCTCAACTTCCTTAATTTCTGCTCTGATGTTTATAATTTACTTCCATTTATGAATTTTGGATTTAGTTTTTTTCTTTATTTGAATTTATTAGTACATCTTATATGTAACATTATGGTCACATTCAACATTGAGAACTTGTACCTGTACATAATATATCTTTATTCTCATTTTTTTCCATTCTCCTGTGCTCCCTATAATCCTCCCTATGGATTTAGATTATTCTCCTTTATCTAAGACATTGAGGTACATTGTTAAATTATTTATTTGGGATCACTCTGTTATTATAATGTGGGCATTCACAGTTATAAACCTATCTCTTAGGACTGCTTTCATTGTGTCCCATAGATTTTGGAATGCTACACCACAATTATCATTTGATTCTAAGACCATTATAATTTTGTTTTTAACCCATTGACTACAAAAAAATGTGGTGTTTAACCTCTGTATAATTTCTTTTGCTATTGATTTCTAGCTTCGTCATTCTGTGATATTATAATAAGCATATTATTTCTGTTCTTTTGTCATTGTGTAAGCATGCTTTATGGACTAGTGTTATGGTTTGTGGTTAGATGTGCCCTCAAAGCCTCATATAGTAATAGGTGGCTTTTCAGAAGTGGCAGGATCTAGAGTGTGTCATTCTGGGAGTAAGGGTGTGTGATGACTCCATTAGTCTCCTGGTTGGTTTAGGATATTTCTGGATAGAATTAAGATTGCTACACCCCAGGTATAAGTGCTACCTGTCCTAAAGATGGGTAGCCTGGATACAACATAAAGGGACAGAAAGTATCTATCTCTTGTTGCTGGGTGTTTGCTACCTGCTGCCCTCTACCTGCTTATGCAATGCACCTCTACCATTATATCCCACCTTGAAGCTAGCTAAGAACCACAACCTCTTCAAACTGTGAACTACAAGAACTTTCCCCCTTTAACATTGGGTGTCAAATATTTTGTCTCAGCAATAAAAGAACTAAGACATTTAGTATATAGTCAATTTGGGGGAAAATTCTGTTGGCTGCTGAGAAGGGTGTATGTATGCTGTTGTTGGATGGAACTGTATACAGACATATATCAATTCCATTTCTTCCAAGTCGTCGTTCAACTCTGTGATTTCTTTGTTGATTTTTTTGGTCTAGTTGACTTGCTTATGATAGGTATTAAGTTTCCCTTTTATGATTTTGTTGATGTTTATCTGATCTTTTAAGTTCAGTAGTATTTTATGAAGTTGTGTGAGACAGTATTTGATGTGTATATTTAAAATGTTTATCTCTTCCCATTAAACTGCTCCCTTTACCACTATCAGTGATCTTCTTTGTTCCTTTTGACCAGCTTTGGCTTGAAGTCTACTCAGTTTTAAAATAGAATAGCTCATTGTTTTTGCTTTTGAAATTCTATTTCATGTAGCATTACTTTTCACCATTTAATTTTCAGTCTAGGAGTTTCCTAATGAATTAAGCATGTCTCTTGTATGTCATGTATAGCTGGTTTTCTTTTTTGATCCAATCTGCCAATCAATGTTTCTAAATTTGGACATTAAAACCCTTTATATTGATAATTATTACTGAAAGGTTCTGACAGATTCCTGTTACTGTCATTTTTTTCTGTTGATCATTATCCCCATCCCGACCCTATCCATGGCCATAGCACCCTGAGTGCACCTGATCTCATCTGATTATTTTCCTTTTTGCTTAGCAAGTCACTCAGATTCATGTATTCATTGCATTAGGTTCTTTAACATTCTTGGTCTTGATGTCTATGTCTAAAACTTCCTTAAATACCTTTTTGTAGTTCAAGTTTGGTGGTCATAAATTTCTTAAGGTGCTCTTTGTCATTGTTTCTCCATCAATTCTGAAAATACTTTCACTGTACATATTAATATGAGTTGAAATTTATTTTCTTTTAGGACTTGAAAGCCTTCACTACTGGTCTTGAAAGTTTGTGTTCAGAAATTTGTAATTCTAATAGGTGGACTTTATAAATTATAAGACAAATTATAAAAGGCAAAGTTTATCAAGTTAAAATTTCTCACAAATGTTAGGTCATCTTGAAGAAAAACATCATTCACAATCTAAGGTTTCACTATACTTGAATTTTTTTTGCTATAATTTCAGAATAGACTTCATACATTCTTTTATGTCCTCTGAACTTATCTGACATCTATTATTCTTATGGGAGTTTTCCTTTTTTAATAATTTGAATGTATTGTTACATTTTAGAAATATATTATGATCACATTCTTCATTGGCAATTTGTACCTGTATATAATATATCTTGATTCTCATTTTTCCCATTTCCCTGTCCTCCCTTCAACACTCCACCGCCACACACATAAACTTTGTCTCTGTTTTTTTTTCCTTTTTACCATCAATTTTTCTTTTCCTTTTTCATTTTTCCATGACCCCACTCAGACACCATGTCCCTTTGTACATTTTCTTCCTATTTCACAATATTAGGTTAGTTTTCTTTCAGTCATATAGAAGTTCTTGAATCCAATTTCCATGATCTCTTGTTTTTAAGAAATCACTGAACACATAGACTCTTGTATCAACATGACCTTCTACTTCTGACACTCTTCCCCCTTACACTGGTCATTTCTGTTGTCCATACTTTCAAAAGAATTTTTCTATCCTGGGTCTTTTTGATAATTTTTTGTGGTCTCTAATTTTTACTGAAAATGATCATTTATGTGCTGTATGATATTGGTTAGTTTGCTCAGTTCTTTATTTGTGTATTCCATAAGATAACAGATAATTTTATCTGTTAGCCTTTTTACCTGTTTATTTCCATTATCTTTCTACTCACTGAACATCTTACTCATCTTTTTTCTTTGTTTCTCCTTTTATCCCTTCATACATTTCACCTGTTTGGTATTTTACTTTCTCCCCATCAATGGCCAATAGATTAGTTTTAGGAGACTTGAGAAACTTTAAACTCATTTTTTTGCCTTGTTTTCTCATGTTTTTCTTGCATCTGTGTGCATATGTGTGTACATTCACTCATATGGGTGCACGTGTGCATGCACTGAGGGTTAAGGATCAATCTACATAAAAGCTCTTGGCAATATGGAGATGTCTTTCATCTTGTCTGCTTCTCACTGATGCAATCTTGACTTTAACTGTGTTTTGGCATTTCTATATGACTTCAACGTATTCAGCTTAATAGGATCTGACTGACGTAGGATAGAAGAAATAAAAGATAGGAATAAAGGAGACAAGGGAATCCTCACTAAAAGTTCTAGTTTTAGGCTATCTATAACTTCCAAGAACCACCTGATGTTTTCCAAGGCAATACATGTCAACATTCCTTTGGTTAAATTTAGACTCCTTCTCTGTAAGACCCATCACATCCTACATTCCTCAAGAATACCAAAAGGTCATTATGTAAATATCGTATCTTTTCTCTGGTATGAGAAACTAAAGTTGTAAATGTGTTCTAGAATGCATGATTGATATTGTGAAATGTAAATATTCAAAGGGAAATGGGGTTTAGGGGTAAATAATGAGGGGAAAGAAAAAAATGATGATGCAAAAGGAAACAAAGCTTGTATACATAGAAGTGGGGGGTTGTAGGGCAAGTAGGGAAAGGGGAAAAATGAGAATTTAGTCATGTCATATACTGGTACAAATTCTCAATGTGGAGTGTAATTGTAATATGTATATATGGTACCGATAAATTAAGTTTAAAAAAAATTAAAAAGAATACTAAAATGTCATAAACTGGCTTAATTGATAAAGTAAGAAGGAGGAGCCTGATCTTAAGACAAGGGAACAGGTTGAGAAAACCCAAAACATATTCAAAGTACCTATTTAAAAAACACCCAGCCAGGCATGGTGGCTCACACCTGTAATCCCAGCACTCGGTTGGCTGAGGATTGCTGAGTTGGAGACTTGACTAGGCTGGATAGTGAGCTCAGGGCCAGCCTGAACTACAAAGCAAGACTCTGTTTCAAAAACAAACAAACAAACAAAAAACTACCCAACTGAATGTGGATGTGCTATTTTCCTATAATCCCAACATTTAGGAGGCTGAGACAGGAGGATTATTATGAAGTTAAGCCCAGCTGGGCTACATGGTGAGTTCAAAGTGAGACCTTGTCTCAAACACACACACACACACACACACACACACACACACACACACACACCATCTATACCCATAGAATGAGCTCATATCCTTCTTGTGGTTGGGCCACCTTTTCCTTTGTGTTATTACCTCTTCAAGAGAAGCATAAATGTTCCCAGTTCCAAACTGTAATGCATTTCATTTTTCTCTAAGTGCTGTACTTCACCCTTGAATGTGTCCTAAGTATCTGTCTAATAAACCTTTTTCGTGCCTCTTACTCATGCATGCTAAAAATCTTTAGCTGTGATAGTAGTATAAACAACTAAGTTAGGTAGAAATATGATAGGCAATTAGACAGGGCTGGCCCTCAAATCAGTCAGTACAGAAAATGAGGACACAGCAGAACCATAGCTGGGTGCATACCTGGAGAAGATTAAAGTCAAAATGGCCATATTTACATACATTCCTAAAGGGTAAATGTAAGCTTGAGGTTATTGGTACCACTCTTTTGATATTTCTAATGTACACAAACCATTTTGTCATTATGGGTGGGCCATCCTCTCCCTATCACTTACTACTAAGACTACTAAAGCTAAAGACAAGAACAAAACTATAGATTATCAATCAAGGTTAATGAGTTCATCCATATGATCTTGCTGCTATTGGGTCAAATTAGCCAAGTGGCTATACTTGTACTCTTGTTGGCTGATTATAGTTTTGACCCACTTTGTACCTACCTCATGATTTTGCTCTATAAAACTTTCTCAGAGAAGTGTGCTCACAGACCACCTATTTGGGGCCCCTCCTGTCTGTCAGAAGCTAGTCCAATTCCCATTCTTATTCTTCAGTTAATTTTCCTAGTCTTAAACTCATTATTCCTCAGAGTTCATTCTTCAACTTCAGGGAACACAAACTCCTCTTATCTGACATCTAGCAGGTTGAGTTACAAGCTTTCACTTGTACCAATAGGAATCAATAAACCTGTGAACTTATTCTACAGAAAGGCAAGATCTGGCCCAGCCTGATGACTCTTTCAGGAAGCCAGAGACAAGAGGTAAAAACAGGCATGGAGACAATGGAGATTTAGACTCTGGTGAGTTCAATCAAAAGGCTTTTTATCCTTTCCTTTCTTTTCTCTCTCTTTGTCTCAAGTCCTTTACTTATTTTCCTGGTATTAGTTATTAGGCAGAGTCGAGGAACTGGAGAGGGGAGGAGCCTAATGCATCCTACCATGTGGGAGGTGGGGAGGGGAAGGGTGTGAACTCTGTTTTGAAGGACTACAGACCTGTGAGAAAGGTACCACTTCTGCCCATCTCAGCTATCTTCCATGATCCTTCTGAATCTCAGAGTGGCTTGTCAAGTCCCACCTATAGATATTTTGTTCTGGCCCTCTTGAGGTTACTTCTCTAATTTTAACTTGTTTCTTCCCTCTACCTTTCAGCTTATTTGGTTCTGGTATTTTTTTTTTTTTTTAGACAAGGTCTCACTTTGTAGTTCAGGCTGGCCTTGAGCTCACAATGTAGCTCAGGCAAACCTTGAGTTCAGCAGTCCTCCTGCCTCTGCCTCCCAAGTGCTGGGATTACAGACATGAACCACCATGGCTGGCACTGTGATGTGTCGTACTAATTGCTGGTGGATGTGAGTCACCACGCCTGGTATTATTGTATATGGTTACCAGGGATCAAACCAGGGACCTTGTGCTTGCTAGGCAGGCGCCAGAACCACTGAGCTAAATCTCTGGCCCTATTTGTGGTATTCCTATAATAACTTTGGCTTCAACTTTGTATTTTTATCTAAATTCACATATGATCTATAGCTGCTGAATGCCATCTCCAAACTTTTCAAATCTCTGTGACTTCCTTGTGTGTTATATATCACTAGAAATAGTCTGGAGGTAAACTTTTGGATTAAACCCAACTCTTGAGTACAACTCCTCTTATTGCTCTCCTGCTCTGTAAATAAAGGTAGGAAGACTTACATGAGCAACAGATTTCTGCATGACTAGCAGGGACACCTACACTAATCAATAACTGGAATCAGGACAGAACTGCTCTTAACTGGTCGTTCTGACTCTGGGATAGCAACAGAGCTGCCTCCCAGGTGGTTCTGGTTCTGAAAAATTGACCAGACTGCACACATGGCATAATTCCAGCACTAGATATGTGTCCTGATATCAATTGATTGAAAGCACAGCATATGAAATGTAATCTTGGCATTGGGTAGGTTGTCCATGCACTCTAGTCCAGTTTGGGCACTCCACTGCTGCACACAGCCAGAGCCTAGTTTGGTCAGGCTGTACATGTGGCTGACCCAGTTTCGGTCGTCCTGCCACTGTGCGTGGTGAGACTTGGAAATGATGCAGGTAGCTCAAGCTGCCTGACTTCAGAGAAGAATCTTGTTTTCACTCTTTTACTTATTTTCCACTTCTTTTTTTCCAAAGTACACAAGGGAGATCTTTCATTTCCTTTTCTATTCTTTTTTAGGCAGGGTCTCACTATGCAGTTCTGGCTGGACTTGAACTCACTACATATATTAAGTTGGTCATAAACTCATGGTGATCCTTCTGCCTCAGCTTCCCAAATGGTGGGATTGCAGATGCATACCACCATGTTTATTGGGGAAGATCTTAAAGGCATGCCATAGATCTTACGGAATTATTAGTAATTCAATGTGTTTCCCCAAAATGTCAACTTCAGGTTATGTTTTATGAACTTGGTACCAATTTAAGATAGAAGATTTTATAAGGATATTTTTTCTCTAATAGTCAATTAAAGAGTAAAAATCAAGGGTTCAGAGCCCTTCCCTCTTTCCCCTTTTTGACTTTTATCTGTTATAAGTCTATAGTGTTAACAGGAAAGCAAGAGCAAAAGAAAAGTGGTATATCAGAAACAAGGAGAAAAAAGAGTAACAAGTGAAAGTCTAGAGATAAAATTTTATTGATTTTTTTACAGCTGGAATGGAGGCCTGGTGGAGAGGAAGACTGAGAGAATATTTGTGACAACAGGAAAAGGGATATGGAGAAGGGGAAGTGTAATTTGAAATTACAGAAGCTAAGCAAATGTTGGAAACTGTTAATATGTTTATATCTAGTTTGAATTTGAATTTACTATATATAATAATATGAAAGGTACTGTTTGAATTGAAGCACTTGTTAATTCTTATTGCCTTTTCCCACCTACCATATGTATGTTCTTCGAAAGGAGAAAAGAAAAAGAAGAAAGATAAAGGAAAAAAGAAAGAGAGGGAAAGAAAGAAAGAAAGAAAGAAAGAAAGAAAGAAAGAAAGAAAGAAAGAAAGAAAGAAAGAAAGAAAGAAAGAAAGAAAGAAAGAAAGAAAGAAAGAAAAAGGAAGGAAGGAAGGAAGGAAGATAGGAAGGAAGGAAGAGAAAAAAATAGAAAACCCCACACAGTTACCAGAACATAAAATTGAAAGCATTCTCATAGTCTTACTCATTCTGGATTCAAACAACAATTTTTTCCCACTAATTTCATAAGTGGAGAAATGTTGATTTGTAAGGGAGGACGTTATGGCTTGTATCTAGATGTTCTTCTCCAGACTGTCATATACTCATAGGTGGGGCTTTTACTTCTAGGTGTAGTTGAAGGGATTTACTGAAAGCAGCAATCCTACCCTGGGTATGGGTGGAACTATCCAAAACTCTTGTGGCCTTGATGAAATAAAAGGGGAACACAGGCTTGCTGCTTGATGCTTTGTTGCCTTCTGCCTGGCATGTCATGAACTGTTTCTCCTCTGATGTTGCTCTTTCATGCTGGTTTGCTTTGGAATCAACTAAATATGGACTGAAAACTCTACAACTTGTGAGTTAAACCTTTTCTCCTTTAGCTTGTGGGTGTGAGATATTTCACCTCAGCAACAAGAAGTATAACTAAGACATAACCTGGGTGTCTGATGGGCAAGCACATACAAGGCAGTCACGACAAGCACATACAAGGCATTCACAACAAGCAATTTGTAGTTTCTAGCATGCAGATCCTTTCCCCTAGTTTCTCACTAGCTGAGAACTGTGGACTGTAAAATCTTCCTGAGTGATATCTATGAGTTCACTGGTCTGCCTTCCAATTTAAGTTTGGATTTCTTTTTAATATACTTTATTTACTTTGGGTCTTCCCAAGAAGATGTTTCAGGCAAATTTGGACCACATACTGATTGATATGTTTCTACTTTTAGCCCTAGCTAGAAAAATGTACCTTTCTTCTCCTTTTCCCTACTTATACCTCCCTTCTACAAAAGCTCTCCTACCTATTATTTTTATCTTTCCCTCAAGGTTTGCCCATTCAGAGACCCTCCAAATGTGTGAACTTTTGCAAGTAGTTATAAAGCTATCAGTACTTTGCCTCTCAAAGTTTAACTACTTCATCTTGAACATGGACCACTTTAAATTTCTTTTACTTACACCCATAATATTATTTTGTATTGTCATTTTTCATTTGTATCAAGATCATTTCTGTGACTTCTTGTTTGATTCATTAGTTGTTTGACTATATGTTTTAATTTCTATATATTTAAAAATTTTTCAGTTTTCCTTTTATTATTGATTTCTATTCTTATTACATTGTATCAGAAAAGAGATGGTATGATTTTAATTTTCTTGAATTTGTTAAGGCTTATTTTGTTTAATTTTCTTGAATTTGTTAAGGCTTATTTGAATTTGTTAAGGCTAACTCATAATCCACCCTGGAAAATGTTCTGTGTACGCTTAAGAATTATGCATATTCTGCCATTGTTGTGTGAAGAGGTCTGTGTATATTGGTTAGGTCCACTTGGTCTATAGTGTTGATCATGTCTTTGTTGCCTGTTGTTTTTTTGTGGAGTTGTTCTATCCATCACTGAACATGGGGATTTAATCCTATTACTTAAGCTATGTTGCTTTGTATTTCCTCTCTTTGATTTTTTTTTGGGGGGGGCAGGGTCTTACTCTGTAGTTCAGACTGGTCCTGAATTCACTATGTAGCCTAGGCTAACCCTGAACTCATGGCAATCCTTGCCTCTGCCTCTGCCTCTG
>PVIC010052641.1:0-12106 GCA_004025085.1 Thryonomys swinderianus | reverse complement strand
TCTGCTCTGTCTGTGTCCCTGAGTTTTTCAAGTAGATCTTCTTCATTTTGAAATACTGATTGTACTCTTGAATTAATTAGAGTTGGGTCCTGAGTGAGCATCCTTCTCCCTGAAGGATTTGAACTTCGCTCTTGGCTAATTCCTGGCAGACAGTGCCAGTGGGACGAGTGGCATAGAGCTTTGACATGCTTCTGTTCCATACTGACCTGATTTGTAAGACAAGCAGGGTGATCCAGCTCAGTTTTGGTAAGGCTTTGGGGGAACTCTTCATTTGCTTGGAAACTATTCTGTGGACAGTGATTGTGTGCTGAGAAGAGAGAATTTAGAAGCCTCTTACATACAGCTTGTATTGATAAGTCCCCCCCAGAGCCTCACAAACTCATAAATGGGGTGTTTTGGTGGTAACTCTCTAGGGTGTGTGAATGGATTGAGGGTATGATAATTGGATCAGCCCACTGATTGGTTTAACATTGTTTTGGGTGTAGGTGGTAAGGACCCAAAAAGGCTTGTATCCTAGATGGGACAGAAGGGGAAGGGAGGAGGCTTGTTGGCACTGCTGCCTGCCGCTGGCTGCGTCCTGCCTGCCCTGCCTTCCTTGGAGCCATACAACAGTGGACTGAAACTTCCGCAAACTGTGCACTGAATGAACCTTTCCTCCTTTAGCTTTTGGGTGTCTGATAGTTTGTCTCAGCAATGAGAAAAGTAAGCAAGACAGAGACTTTCCAGTTGATAGCAGTTTTATCATATCAGACAAATGTTTTTGCAAGTCAGGTGAATGGTTACACCCGGAAATGTAAACATTTTAAAGAAAGGAGCTTTGCAGAGTTCCTCAATTTTCAAGCTTTAAATTTTTTTCCCATATACCTTCCTTCAGTTGTTTCTGATGCCCTTAGTATATTTTCCTAGATCCCAGATTAAGAAGTACTTTCACTTCCACTTTTTTCCTTTAAAGGCTCTGTATCTTTCAGGACAAGATAAGGGAAATGGGAGATGTTTTATTAAGTGTGGTGGCTAACCTCTTATAGATTATAATCTCTCACCAAGTCAAGGGTTCTTTGTCTCACTCTTCCTCCACGCTGCCTCATCAAGAAGCCTGTGTCTGAACTTCGCAGGTCTCTTTTTTGCCTCTTCCTTGGTCCCGTAATTTCCCTTATGTTCATTCTGGGGTTGGAGGTAGCAAGTGAATCCAAAGAAGCTGTTAAGAGTGGCTGTTAGGTGGGCAAAAGCCCTTTAACATAATCTTAATCAGAGCCTCGACTAGATTTTCCCAAAATCTCCATGTGCATGAGTCAGCGCTCGCTGTTTTAGATTGGACAGGCCTCTGATCGATAGCAGTGGGCGCTCAGTAAAGTCTTGTGAGATTGAATGGTTTGGAGTGAATAAGATATGTATATAATTGTATGTTCATATAAAGTCTGTTCCCAGTCTGAGGTCCTTTTCAAATTATATACTGCTGCTCTGGAGATTGTCATTTCCTGACTTTTCCTTTCCTTGTTCCTTTTTACCTACTTGCTTATATTGTTCCAAATTTAGGCATGCTGAAAGTGAGACCAGGTGGGTGTGGAAATGACTGTTGGATTTACATTGATCTGTCAGAGGGACATGGGGAGATGGCTAAAACCTCTACCTTATGCCTGGGTTAGGGTCAGAAAATGGAACCGGTAGCACACACAGGAAGTGGAGTGACAGGAATACCCTGCTGAGCTTTAAACCTCTACCTGCCTTAGAGCAGCATCCAGAGACAGTGTGGGAGCTGCAGGCTTCGCAAGGTCCTTGAACAACCTCTGCAGGGTGGGTTGGGGTGGGGTGGGGAGCCTGCTCCCTGCCCCAGGTCTTTCCAGACTTTCTAGGCCTGTGACAGTCCTGCTCCTCAGCTCTTTGAGCTCCATTTGCTATGTCCATGCCCTACACCCCTCCTCCATAAAAGTGAGGTTAAAAACGCCATTAGCTTTCTGTCTGCCCTGCTTTTAATCATCTTCCAAGGGCAGCAGCCGGTGCAGCCCCAGTCCTTTGAGCCTCTTCTGTGTAGGTGTCAGACTGAGTGTTTAACTTTTTCTTTATGAAAATACACATTAGCTATTCAGAGACCTAATCTCCTAATGATTTGTGTGTGTTGGTTAAAAGGAGAAGCCATCATCCCTGCCTGGTATACTCAGATGTTCCCTTTGGTATCCTGATGGCAGGATTTCAAAAGCAAAGGACTATTTAATTTAATTTTGCAGATGGTGGGAGGTGCTGCAGGAAAGCTTGGTCACAATTTGTCCCTTCCCGGGAGAGTAGCTTCAGTAAGTTCCTGTTGTAAGAAGGGCTGAGATGTGAGAAATGGAAACCTCTGTCTTCTTTTCACCTCTCCTCCATTATAAAATGTGGGCTTTGGAGAGGGTGGGGGGCAGGTGGGCGGCAGGAAGAAAGAGTGAAGAAAATTGCTGGGCTGAAAAGCTAGTGACTGATACGAGATGTTCCTCTGGACATACGGATTATAACCAGCTCCAGATTAACCTGTTCCCTCTTTAATTATTTTATGGCCTCTTCCTTCTGAAATTGCCCCCTTGTGGCCTGAAATCCTTTCTGAGCCTTGCCTTACGCTGAGGACTGTGCTTGCTGGTGAGAAATAAATCTCCCTCCCTCCAGGGCACAGCTCCTCAGTGAGGGTGAAGAGAAAATGGATGCATGGGCTTCTCTGAACTCTCCTCCTCTCATTTTTAGGGTGTTCCCTTCCCACAGGGAGGTAGGCTCATGCCTTTGACTTGTTAGTGTATAGCAGCTGTATTTTTTTTTTTTTTTGAGACAGGGTCTCACTTTGCAGTTCAGGCTGGCCCTGAGCTCACTGTGTAGCCCAGGCAAGCCTTGAACTCAGCAATCCTCCTGCCTCTGCCTCCTGAGTGCTGGGATTACAGGCGTGAGCCCGGCATTGTATGTGGTTACCGGGGATCAAACTCAGGACCTTGCGCTTGTGAGGCAGGCGCTGGAACCACTGAGCTAAATCTCCGGCCCTATAGCAGCTGTATATTTGCTGTTGGGTATTTTGAAGGTTTTAGGAATAGAAATAAAAGGTTGTAGGCCACCCCCTCTAAAATATTCACGTACTACTTTTGTGGGCCAAGAGACACACCTAGAGTCTTGGTGCTTGGCAGACTGCCTGTTGTATAAATTCAGCTTCAGAAAGAGGAGGAGAAATTAGCTTTCTTCATGTTTCAGAGCCATGTGGGGAAGTCTGTATTAAATCGGGGCAAACATTTTCTTCATAAGTAGTTTTGATGGAATTCAGACACTTGATCAAAATGCTTTCCTAAAACTTATTTCTGTTCTTGCTGAGGTGAAAAGAAATAGCTCATAGATAAATTTAAACTTTTTAAAGTTTCTAGGTTTTTTTTGGACAGATCTCTTCCGCTTTTGCCCTTATATCCCTGTTTGTAGTGATGGCTGTCTCACCTTACAGGTAACTCTGTGGCCTGGAAACAGAAGAGGACCTGATATCATTAATTTCATTTGATTGACCATTAGACTGAAATATAAATGAACATTTGCATTTCAGTCATTCATTTCCATCTGTGAATGGAAAGGCCTCGTTCTTTTTTTAGCAGTTACCACGTAGATGAAGAGATATTTATATTTCATGTTGTAGATTTATTCATTCATTCATCTGTTCACTTAACAAATATTTACTAATGATTTGTCATACATTAGATGCAACTCTAGGATCTTTGTTTATTTCAGTTAATAAACATCCCTGGGAGTTAACATTTCAGTGAAGGAGGAGGAGGTAGACTGTATAAATTGATAGTATTCAAATGTATAAATTGATAGTATGTAGAAATTAAGAGCATGGTAAGGGGATATGGAATGCTGGATATATTTTTAAATGAGGGATAGGGAGGTTCCACGTTTTAGATCACACATGTGCAGAGATGTAAGAGGTTAATGATAGCTGGGTGGATTCTGGGAGAACAGCATACCAGGAAGAGGAAACAGCTCACCGGAAGGCCCTGTGGTGGACTCTAAGGCTCAGGTGTGCTTGGTGTGTTTGAGGAAAGGCAACAAGGCATCTGTGCCCATTGCAGTGTGGTCTGGTGGGTGAGGGGCAGCAGTAGAGCTGAAGCCAGACAGTTGGGATAAGGGTCTGTAGAAGACAGAGGCGATACTTGATCGTTTTATGTTTGTTAGGCTGTTGGCTTTTGTCTTATGTGTGTGTGTTTTTATTTTTATCTGTACCATAGTACATGAGATCTTATAGTTTTCCATCTCAGCTACCTTCTGAACTCCATGAGACGCCTTCTTAAGAATTGATGGGGGGAGACTGGCTCTAATGGAGAAATTTGTGTCAGAGACTTTGAAGTAGACAGGTGGAACCTGCCCCATGTGAGACTTAGTAAATTGGTAAGGTTTCCCCCAAAACAGGAAGACTACACAGCTTAAAAAGTTAAACAAGGGGCTGGAGATTTAGCTCAGTGGTTCCGGCGCCTGCCTCACAAGCGCAAGGTCCTGAGTTCGATCCCCGGTAACCACATACAGTGCTGGCCATGGTGGCTCACGCCTGTAATCCCAGCACTCGGGAGGCAGAGGCAGGAGGATTGCTGAGTTCGAGGCTTGCCTGGGCTATGTAGTGAGCTCAGGGCCAGCCTGAACTACAAAGCGAGACCCTGTCTCAAAAAAAAAAAAAGTTAAACAAAAAAATACAAAACAGTAGCACCAGGGATCAAACTCAGGGTGCTCTACCAGTGAGCCACACCCCAGGAGCCCCTGATCCCTTTTGCAGGGGTCTTACTGAGTGGCCTCTGGCTTCTGAGTGACTCGGGCTGTAGGTATGTTCCATTGTGCCCAGTCCTGGCTCTGCTTTAAGAATCCCAAAAGCTTGCAATGTGGCATTTATTTGGCATCATTTTAGTCAATTTCTGAAGTGCTTCCCACCACCGATCTCTTAGCTCAGAAGACACTGTAAAATACTCTTTTATATTACTCCCTCGATACTTTCTCATTCTGGAAATGAAGGTCCTAACACCATCTCATCACTTGGAGTCATAGAAGTGAAAGTGCTTTGAACTCCACTCCAGGAAGAATTGGGCAGATTGCTTCCATTCTCTTCATACCTGCGAGGCATAGCAGGAGTGTCCATAGGAGGCCAGCGCTCCCTCCTGGCCTGGCCAGATAGTGGCCCAGGACCACTATGGGAGGTAGAGTAGTTATTCCTGAAGAGAATTCCGTCGCGTTTACATCATTTTCTACTTGTTTTTTTCTGCGGCACAGTTTAAAGTCTCCAAAGTGACTTGGAAACACTGACCAGAGCCCTGTCTGTAAGGCAGTGTTCCCCACCTGCACAGGGTGCTCTGGTGCTGACCAGGCTGTGAGGTAGACTATTCCCCACTTTCCTTAAAGTGTAAATGGGACAGGATAATCAAATAATAGAAAGTAATTATTGTTGCATCAAACTTTTTTCTAGGGTTGAGTGTGTGTGTGTGAAAATTTAAATAGAAAAGGATAAAAAGATTAGAATATATCAAAGTGAATGTGATGTAGGAGAGTAAATGTTGCACCAAATCTTTTTTTAGGGGTGAGTGTGTGTGTGTGTGTGTGTGTCCGTACATTCATGTGTGAGTGAGTAACTGGCCACAATATAATACACGTGGCTCGTTATGGGTTAGGATCAGAAAGTTCAGCAACACTGTCTCATTCTGCCAAAAAGTCATATCTGCTTATTTGGGATTGATGTGGATAGAAGAGGAGTGAGTGCCTCAGAAGGTAGTGTGTTAGCAAGATAAAAGAGATGTGAATGATTTAGTTGGTTTTTAGTTAGAAAAACAAGCTGGCTTGGGTTTGCTCCTCTTCTTTGAAGGTAGAAGATACTGTGCCAGAACATTATGCTGTTCAGGTCAACAGGAACTAAGCTTGTTGTTTCTCTCCACACAAAGAATTGTGCAATTTCCAGTGGGAACTCCCCTCTGGAGGTGGAGAGGGAAGGGAAGGAGAGTGGAGAAAGGCAATTAGGCAGAAATCTCCGCGTGAGTCTAGCTGACCCGGGATCTGCACAGAGCTAACTCTGAGGCTTTGTTGGAATCTGCCAAAGAGTCATTGTGGAAGACAGGGAAAGCACAGCTCATTTCCATTCATTTCAATTCAACATATATGCCAGCTCTGCACTAGGTGCTGGGCATGTAACAATGAGGGAGACACGGTCTTGGGCTGTGGCACTCCTGGCCTGGCAGGAAGACAGATGTGAATTGCTAATTACTGTGCATTGTGCCGAGTGTCATAGCAAAGAATGTGTGTAAGGTGCTGTGGTATGGCGCTTAGGAACTAAAGGAACTGCTTTAAGCCTTACATTTTGAGAAAAGTGTCATTTAATAATAAAGAGCTGGAATAGAGGTTTCCTTTGTAAAAGTAGAAGTAGGCCACTCTATTGGAAAGGAAAATTAAATTTCTAAGGGAATTATGTTCATCCAATCAAGACATGGTGTTCCTGTCTTTTACTTGAAATGTAATGTTTAAAATTATTTTCTTAAAAAATGAGTTTTGACATAATCTCGGCCCAGAAAGTCTAGAGACATAAAATAATTTAAAACAATTATCTCTAATGTCCTTAAAAATACTGACATCATAATAGGCACTTGAGTGATTTTCTCTAATGGAACCCAGAGTACTTTATTTTTACTTTCCCATTAATCTTTAAATCAGTAGTAACTTTTGAGGACATGTAAGATCATGACCAATTCTGCGACAGTAATAGCAACGCAACCTATGTGGTCTGTTGAGGTCGAGAACATGGGTCGCGATGCCAGGCTGGTTCCCTCCTTGTCAGCAGCATTTGCACCAACCCTCACTTGTGACTCTGGAGCCAGATGGAACCAAGAGTTAAGTTTCAGTGTCTTTCGTCTGGTCTTCATTTTATTTAGTTTAGTGTCTTTTTTCTGAGCTGACTTGGCTCTGCATTTTGTTCCTGCCCCAAGCACATTCTGAACATGCCCATCTATGGCTCTGAACAGTCGGGTGAGGTTTTCTGAGGTGTGAAGTGATCAGGCAGCCGTATAACTTTAGACATACTGTACATTATGAAGAATTTTCTTCCTCACTGTTGTCTTTCTCTGGTGGATTGAATAAAAGCAGCTGGCAAAGTTCTGTCCAAGCGCATTATTGAGGCATGAAATTGAGGTAGGCAAGCAGGGGAGAAGGACTTACCCGGATTGTCGGATGAGGAAAACGACAGCCAGAGGGCCCAAATCCTGACTCATGCATGCAGTTTTCCTGTGCTGCCTCTGGCATCTAACTCACGGGACCAGTCTGCTTACCAGATCAGAGCATGTGTTGATTTTCTTGCTACCCTTGGATCATTAAGCTGTTTTTGTTTTGGGGTGTATGTATTTAGTTTATTTGGAAGATCTAGGTTGAGGGAGTCACTATAAGAGGATTCTTGGAAGCCTTGAATCCTCTGAAAACAAAAAGTCTCCAGTTTCCCGTATACTTCGGTATCTGCTGCAGAAGAGCAACTACACCATGGAGAACGTAGTCTGTTCACTCAGTTTCTCCCCCGTGACCACATTTATGATTTCCCATCACTTGTAGAAGTCATTCCATACTTCTTCAGATGGTGGTACTCGCTAGGGCTTGGCCCCTGCCTCTCCCAGCAGTTTTATCTTTGTTTCTCCCCTGCTTTAATCTCTAGTCTGAATTTCCTTTCCTGATTTCAGTTTCTTGCATCTGACTTCCTGTCTTTTGACTCTGAGCCTTTGAACATGCTGTTCCGTCTGGGCTGGAGCACTTTCCCTGTCCATCTTCTCTGGCTGACTTCAACCCCTCCAGTCCAACTGCTCTGGGAGCCCTTCCCGAGCCTGGTCAGTCAGGCCGTGTTCACAGTGTGACCTCAGCATCCAGCTCTGCCCCGGCCTGCAGCGTCCTCACTGAGCAGCCCTTCCTGAGAGTCCCGTCTTCTCTGGGAGACTGGATTCCTTTGGAAGGCAGCCCCAGAAGCTGGTTAAAATTAGAAAAGATTTTTATATTAGACTGGCATTTCCTGGTATTTTAAAATTTATGAGGTCTTTTCAGCGTGATATACTTTTGTGATCCCCCCTCTGGAATTTAAATAAACAGTGTTGTCATTTTTATAAACTGTGGTACAAAAGTGAATATGGCAAACATTTTCTTTTATATCAACATTATTAAAATATTATACAGCTTATTTTAATATGGTTTTAAAAATTTAATAGCCTCTATTAAATATAATTTCCATTTAACAAGTGATTTGTACTATTTAAATTATATAATAATAATAAATGTGATTTGTTAAAAAAACCTTTAAAGTATCATATTTAGTTTGAGACCAAATACACATTTTAAAAGTAGTTGGATATTAATTATTTGCTAACTTTTTCTTTTGTTTTTGCAGTGCTGGGAATCGAACTTGGGCCCTTGTGCATCCAAGGTTGGCACGGTACCACTCAAGCTAAATCCCCAGCCCTTGCTAGCTTTTTTTTTTTGAGACAGGGTCTCACTATGTAGGTTTAGGCTGGCCTTGAATTCATTATGTAAACCAGGCTGGCCTTGAACTCTTGGTGATCCTCTTGCCTCAGTCTCTGGTGGAAGAGTTACAGGCACCTATTACCATGCGTGGCACCTAACAAAGTTTAAAAATAAGAAAATCTGCTTCTCTGACCCAGTATTTGGAGCTTTTCATGTCACACCAAAACATTAACTTCCTAACATATAATTCATTTGGGAGAAGCGCTGGGGATTGAGCACACATACTGAGCTCTAACCCTGAGCCACACACCCAGCCCTTACAATTTTTCCCCCAGTTCTAGGGATTGTACACAGGACCTTCACATTGAGCTACATCCCCAGCCATTTGTTAATTTTTCTTTCTAGACAGGATCTTGCTAAGTCACGAAGTTGCCCAGGCTAGCCTCACACTTTTGATCCTCCTGTTTCCGCCTCCTTGAGTGCTGAGCTCAGAGGCATGTGCTACCACAGCGGCCAATTTCTAGTTTCTAAATTTTGTTTCTATATGAGGAGAGATGGTCTCAATTACCTATCCACGAGGGACTATCATGTTGTAAATGTGGAATGCCTTTCTTCTGTTATAAACCAGTTTGGATGTGGTTCTCTGTGTGGTCTGTGTTTGTAACACTGGGTCTTAAAGTCCTGAAGGGTTAATCATGTAGCACCCCACAGCATCTGGTGAAGATGATCTTGATGAGGACTGGACAATTCGATACTGTTGTTAAGCTTCTAACTGATAACTGTCTTTCATTATTGGTTTTCTTAGTATGTCTTCTCCACTCACTGTCCACTGTGATTATGCACTTTATTGATGTACAACAATGAATTAAAACAACAAAAAACTGTAGAACGGTCAAAACCACCTTGGCCTAAGTGGTTGTGGCCGGGACTTGGGGAGGGGAAGACAAAGAGTTAGTATGGAACTGATGCACACTTCAGGTAGGGAGAGCAAAGGTGTCCTGGAGAGGAAGGCCAGGGATGTTCACAAAGCGGCGTAAACGTACACAAAGACCACACTGTTGCGAACAGACCACAGGAGAGCAAAGGCAGTTAGAGGCCTCGGCGCAGAGATTCGGAACAGTGATGCCAGGTTGTACTAAGTAGGGAATGGTAAAGGGGAAGAAATGAACAATACACTTAAACCAGGGGGGCTTTATGGTGTATATATTTTATAATAATCACAATTTTAAAAACCTACTCTAATCCAGTTAATGATTAGCACATCCTGCCTTAGCATTATGCACAGTCACTCAATCTATAGAGGCTCTGAACTGTGACTTTACAGGGAGTATTGGGAAAACATAGCACTGTGGCCTTTTAAAAAGAAAATGAAGCAGGTGCCATTAGACCTTGGCTGACCTGTGACTCCTACCAATTCAGTATACTGCATGGTCAACAGCCTTAGAAAACTTAGAGCTAAATGTTAAAGGGCCAGATTTTGAGTTCCAGAGTTGCATGAACTTCTGTACTAAGTCTTGTAATGCCAGTTTACCAGTCTGTATTTACAGACTGAACAAGCGATTGCCATTTCCTTCCTCAGCATAAGAGCAGAGGATACAGATGCTACTCAAGACAGGGAGGGAGAAACCAGGACCCTGATGACCCAGCCTTTTAGACCTAGCTGTGCCTGACTTGTGTTTCCCTTGGGCCTCTGTCACCGGTGACTCAAGAAATACTTTCTGCACTCCACACTTTCCCCAGGGCTGCCTGGAGGTGGGGAAGCCTCATGCCTTGTGCTAGCCAACATGTTGCTCTGGGTTAGTTGGAGGAAAAGGAAGGAAGTGACCTTTTCCTGGAGGCACATGTGTCACTGGAGCTCACAGGGCATTTTTTTCCCATTTTCTCACTGACCCCTGTGACCCTGATAATTATACATTTTAAAATTGCACTTTTTTGTTTGCAGGATTCTGGCATTTGGATTATGACAGCAGTACTGAAAGAAACTATTACAGGGGAGAGCAAAATTTAGGAAAAAGTTCTCTTTATACTGGGAGCCCGTGTTCGGTCTTTGGCCAGCCCTGGGCAGTTGAAACTTCTGTTTCAGTAAAGTTTCCTTCTAAAAACCTTCATTAATTATGAAAAATGCCTCACGCGGATTGTGTTGTGAGTCTTTTTGGCCATTATAAGTAACATGGAGGGTGGGGCTTGCCAAAAGATAGCAGTGCTGACCAGACAATGCATTTCTTTTGATTTTTCTTTGGGTTTGCTTTTTTATTTTTTAATTTTAATTTTTTTTTAATTTTTTTTTAGTGGTACTGGGGATCGAACTTGGGCCTCTGTGCATCCAGGGTTGGTACGGTACCACCTGAGCTAAATCCCCAGCCCTTTTTAATTTTTAAGGAAATTACTCTCGCAGTAGGTAAAAAGGTAAATATTTGTGATTTTAAAACCCAAAGAAAAATGAAAAGTTAAAAAAAAAGTGAGTAAAAACCCATTCCAAATCTTATCTCCCAAACTTCTCTTCGTTTACTCATTCTGCACCATAGCGCGCTCGCCATGAGGGAAGCACGGAGGCGCCCGCGAGCAGAGTGAGCAAGGGGTAGAGGGAGTCCGTCAGCACGGGCTTGTGCTCTGAGGGAAGAAGACGAAACATGCTTCCGTAGGGTTATGTGCACAGTGAAGAAAAATAAAGTGGGGTACAGTCATAGTGTCAGGGGCTCTTTCCGGTGAGTGGCTGTGAAGGCTGCTTGGAGGTGAACAGAAAACGAGTAAATGCAGGGCTCTTCCTGCACCGAGGGGAAGCATGCTGCAAGCTAGGGAAGCCTAGGTAAGGGCCGCGGGGTGGAAGCATGCTTGCTATGTGCTGTGACCAGAGCCAGGTGCCTGGGGCCCGTGAGTAAGGGCAGGCTGCGGGGACAGGATCTGGGCCGTATAAGGCTTTAGAATGCTTGCGGCTCTTCTCCAGTAGGGAGTCATTGCAGGGTGATGAGCAAGACCGTGCCGTGGAGAGCAGACCGCAGGCAGCGAGGGTAGAGTCAGAGGCCGCAGCGGCTCCGGACACAGTGATGCCGATTTGTAGTAAGTAGGGATTGGCAAAGGGCCTAAGAAGGAATTGGGTTCTGGATACTTTCGTATTTTGAAAGTAGAGCTGACAAGATTTGCTCTTAAATTAATTGGGAGTTTGAAAGGGAAGATTCAGTAGTAAGTCTGAAGGTTTTTGTCCTGCCAAGTGAAGGAACATAGCAGGGGACTGAGGGGGTCTCAGCGCTGATTTGGGCCTGAGTTCTAAGTACCTGGTGGAGACTTAAGAGGAAATGGTATGCTGGTCTAAGGAGCTGGAGTCCAGAGGGAGGTCTAGGCTGGGAATGTGGATTTGGGGTAGCAGGCACAGAACTGAGTGAGATCTGCTAGGAAGCCATTAGTGATGGAAAGGCATTTAGAGGTTGGGGAAGAAGGAAGGACTGCGGAGGCAGATCGGGGAGGACAGTGTCCCCAGGCCAGCCCTGGTGTGGGCTGGCCATGTGAGAGGAGTCAGTGCATCGGCTGTGTTCATAGCTGCTCACCAGCGTGATAGATGTCAGAGCCTGGTAAGAGTGGGCCAGAGACAGAAAGTGGAAGCAAGAAGTGTGGACAGCCACTGAGTCTTACCGTGGAGAGAAGCCAAGATAAAATGGTAGCT
>PVIC010052639.1:0-12113 GCA_004025085.1 Thryonomys swinderianus | reverse complement strand
GAACTCAGGTCCTTTTGCTTGCCAGGCAGTTGCCGGAACCACTGAGCTAAATCCCTGGCCCCAAGTTTTACCTATTTTATCTTCAGCAGATTGTGTTTCTATTTTCTTTATTTGTTCATTTGCTTGCTTGCTTGTTTATGTATTTATTTATTTTGCAGTACCCCAGATTGAACTCGGGTCCTTTTGTTTCCAAGATAAGCATAATACCACTGAGCTAAATACCTGGCCATAAGTATTTCTATTTTAATATTTAGATCTTTGATCTATTTTGATTTTGGTTTATTATACGGTGAAGTTATGGGCCTAGGTTTAATCGTTGGTATGTAGATAGCCAGTTTTCCTAGCACCATTTGTTAGAGAGACTATCTTTCCTCCAGCTAAAGTATTTGGCTCTTTGTCAAAGATAAGAGAGCTGAATATGCCTGGAGTTGTTTTTGCATCCTCTATTCTGTTCCATTGATCTACAAGTCTTTTTTTTTCTTCCAAATACTATGCTATATTATTATTATTATTTATTTATTTATTTTTTTGCTTTTTGAGACAGGGTCTCGCTTTATAGTTCAGGCTGGCCCTGAGCTCACTATGGTGCCCAGGCAAGCCGCCGTGAACTCAGCAATCCTCTTGTCTCTGCTTCCCGAGTGCTGGGATTACAGGCGTGAGCCACCATGTCCCGCATTGTGGTATGCGGCGTTGATTGTTGGTGGGCGTGTCTCACTGTAACTTTGTAGTATAACTTGAAGTGTGGAATTGTGATGCCCTGCATTTGTTGCCCAGAAATGGTTTTGCTGTTCTAGTTCTCTTCTGGTTCATTGAATTTTAGTATTGTTTTCTCTAGTTCTCTGAGGAATGCTGTTGATACTTTGATTAGGATTCCATTAAATGTGTATAAGTTTTGGAAATACGGCCATTTTGACTATATTGGTTTTGCCTATGTAGGAATAGGGTATATCTTTCCATCTTTTGATGCCCTTTTTGAGGTCCTTCCTTTTCCAGAGTACTGTAGTTTCCATTGTAGAGTTCTTTTACTTGTATGCTTAGGTTAATTCCTAAGTACTTCATTTTCTTGATGCTATTTGTGAAAGGTATTGTCTCCCCATTTCCCTCTTGGTAAGTTTGTTATTGGTGTACAGGAACACTATTGTTTATGAGTGTTGATTTTATATCCTGCCAAGCAACTGAATTTGGTTATTAGGAATCTTTTGGTGGAGTTTTGGGGGTCATCTATATAGAGGGTCATGTCATCTGCAAATGATAATTTATCTTCTTTTTTATCCATATCCCTTTCTATTTCTTTGTCTTGTGTAATTGCTCTGGCTGATGTTTCGAAAAGTATATTAAACAGGAGTGATGATAGCAGACATCCTTGTCTTATCCCTTAAAGTGAAAGTTTTCACGTCCTCTCATTTAATAGATTGGCCATTGGTTTTTGTTGTAATGGCTTTTATCAGCTCAAGATACAGCTTTGTACCTATTCAGGGTTTTTAAAATCTTGAATGATATGTAGATGCTGGATTTTTGTCAAATGCTTTTTTTTTTTGTCTATTGAGAGTATTATGTGATTTTTTTTCCTTCTGTTCATGTGGTATATTACATTTATTGATCTGTGTGTATTGAACCATCCCTGCACCCCTAGAATAAATCCTACTTAGTCATGATGTATGATCTTTTTTAGTTTTTGCATTCTGCTTGCCAGTATCTTATTGAGGATTTTTGCATCTTAGTTTCATTAAAGTGTCATTGGCCAGTAGTTTTCTCTTTCAGTTGGGTCCTTTTCTGGTTTTGAAATAAGGATAATGCTTGCTTCCAAGGACTTTGGAAGTACTGCTTCCCTTTCATTAAAGAGTTTAAGGAATATTGGCAGTAGGTCTTAAAAGATTTTGTAATATTTGGCACTGAATCCAGTGGGACCTGAGCTTTTCTTATTTGGTAGTCTTGTGTTTATTTTGTCTTTAATTTCATTGACCAGTACTGGATTTTTCAAGGGTTTGTTTGTTTGTTTGTTTGTTGAGACAGGATCTCCCTTTGTAGTTGAGGCTGGCCGTGAGATCGCTATGTATACAGCCCAGGCAAGCCTCGACCTCACAGCAGTCCTGCTTCTGCCTCCCCAGTGCTGGGGTTATAGGCGTGAGCCACCATGCCCGGCAATTCAAGATTTTTATGTCTTCTTCATTCAGTTTTGGTAGTTCATATGTATTGAGGAATCCACCGTTTCTTTTGAATTTTTTATCTTATTACAGTATATGTTCTCAAAGTAATTACTAATGATCTTCTGGGTTTTGGCAGTGGAGCACTGAGGTCCCTCCCTGTAATGTGTTGCTGTTCATCTAATCTTTTATCTCTAATAGTGTTTATTTAGTCTGGGTGGACTAGTGTTTCATGAATGGTTTCGGTGCACTGTTGTTTGGTGCATGTGTTTTTATAATTATTATCTTTTCTTGTTGAATTGCTTCCATAACCAAAATGTGGTGACCTTCTGATTAGTTTTGGCTTGAAGTCCACTTTGTCAGAAATTAGAATAGTTACTGATGCCTTTTTCTGGTTTCATATAGCAGGGAGTATTTTCTCTCTTTTTTTTTTTTTTTTTTTGAGACAGGGTCTCGCTTTGTAGTTCAGGCTGGCTCTGAGCTCACTATGTAGCCCAGGCAAGCCTGGAACCCAGCAATCTGCCTGTCTCTGCCTCCCAAGTGCTGGGATTACAGGCATGAGCCACCACACCCGGCACTGTGGTAGTGGTATTGATGGCTGGTGGGCGTGAGTCTCCACGCCCAGCATTGTATGTGGTTTCCGGGGATTGAACTCAGGACTTTGCGCTTGCGAGGCAGGCACTGGAACCTCTGAGCTAACCCTCCGGCCTGTATTTTTTTCTTTTTTGATTTTTTAATCTGAATTTATTTTTGGATTGTGCTTCTTGTATACACCATATCTTTATATTTTTGGTCCAATCTGCCAACCTGTGTCTTTAAATTAATACATTGAGGCTCTTTCACTTTGAGAATTTCTTATTGAAAGGTATTGACTTATGGTCATTCATTGCATTATTTTTCTGTTGATGATTTCCTTTTTTTCCTTCCTGAACTACTTATCCTGTTGTTAGGGTGTTTTTTGGGGGGGTGCATTCTTGAACACAGTGTGTTTCTCTAGGAAATCCTTGAGATTTTCCAGAGTGCTAATTTGGTGGTCATGAATATCTTGAGGTGTCATGGAAACATCTCATTTCTCCATCAGTTTTAAAAGATAATTTTGCAAGGTATATAAGTCTGAGTTGGAAGTTGTTTTCTTTAGGGCTGGAAATACTTCACTGCAAGCTCTCCTGATTTTTAAGAGCTGTATTGATAAGTCTGCTTTAATTCTAGTGAGTTTTTCTTTAAAAGTGATCCGTTGTTTTTCTCTAACAGTGTTTAAGATTTTGTTCCTGTGTTAGGTTTCTTAGATTTTGACTTGGATTGTGGCTGCTTAGAATTCTGTATGCGTCACTTATAGGTGTATTTAATTCTTTCCCTTCATTTGGAAGTTTTCTGTAAACAAGTTTTTTTTCCCATTTGTGTTGTCTTGTGACTGCTCACTAATTTCAGTTATTCTTAGTTTTCCTTGTGTCACTCTGCAGCTGTTCTCCTGGTTTTTTTTTTTTTTTTAAAAATCTGAATAACCGGTCTCTGAATAACCGGTCTCTGATAGCACCGTCTCTTCTAGTTCTCACATTGTTTCCTTCCGCTGCTTATGCTTTCAATAGAATTTTTAGTCTCCTGGATTTCTGTGTGGACCTTTTTGGGTCCTAATTCCATCATTCATGCCTTCTTTAGCTTTGTGTTAGTGTTTTCTATAAACTCTAATCATTATGTTTGTTATCTGTTTAATTATATCTTCCTTAAACCCACTAAGAACCTTACTGATAATGTTTTTTAATCTCTGTTGTCCTTTCAGGTAATTTAGTGCCTCCCCAATATCCCTTGGACCACCTTTCAGAGTTGAAAACTTTTGGAGGCATTTTGTTGCTTTGTTTTTTCATGTTTCCATTGGCTTTTTGTTTGTTTTATGTTGAGGTTTGTGGACTTTGTTGCTAGTGTGGAGATCTCTGTAGTTAATGTCTGGTTTTACTGTGAGCATGGCTTACTCTATTAGGCCTTTGCCTCTGTCCCAAGATCCTACCACCTGCATTAATTTGAGTTGGGAGGATATGGTGTAATGGCTCAGCCCCTGGTTCTCTGGGAATGGAGTGCAGTATTGTTAATGACACAAAGATAATCTGGCTGTTGGCATACATTAAAAATATTAATAACAGCAACATTGCTGTCCTGGCAATAGCAAGTAAATTAGCAACAGTAATATCATTCAGGATAAACTGGATGTTGATGTACCATAAGAACCAATAGTACACCACCCTTAATCATAGAAAAGAAGTATAAATGCTAAGACAAACTCAGTATTAACATAACAGTAAATATCTAAAAAAATGTGACTTTACTTGCACTAACAATAGAAAAGAATTCAATGGAAATAACAGTTAACTATATAAAAATTAATAAAGCGTTATGGTTAGAGTAGTAAATATACAGGGTGAATAGGCAGATGGGGAAATGAAAGAAGAAAAATTTGCTGGGCATGGTGGCACATGGCTGTAATCCCAGCACTCAGGAGACAGAGCCAGCCTGAGTTTGTGAGTTTGAGGCTAGCCTGAGCTAAAAGTGAGACTGCGTCTCAAAAAACAAAAAAAGAAGAAAAAATTTAGTAATGGAAAATGAGAAAAAACTGAGATAAAGTATTCTAGCTATTAGAATATTAATATAATTAGATAAAGGAAACAAAAAAATAAAGGTGGGGGAATGAGAATAAAAAAAGGAAAAATTTAAAATGAAAGTTTCTCCAAAGTGTAGAAAAAAACAGTGAAAACGAAAATATGGGTCAGAGAGAGAGAGAGAGAGGAAGATTCCTTTTTTTTTTTTCCTTCAGTACTGGGGATTGAACTCAGGCCCTTGTGCTTCCAGGGTAGGTGCAGTACCCCCTGAGCTAAATCTCTGACATCTCTCTGTAGTTTTGAATGCGTGGTTTCTTTCCAGAATCCACAGTTTTGGAATCTGGCAAGTCACATTTTTTTCACCATGGTTTACAGCTGCGAGTTTGTGATATGCTCTCTCATCTTCCAGGAGCACCTTGTGCCTTTACTCAGGCGGTTACAATCTAGGAAGAGGCTGAGATGTGTCTTTGGCTCAAGTTGGTAGAAGGAGAAGACATTCAAATCTCTGATGTGTGCTACTAGGTGCAGGCAGCTAGGGAGCAAGCAAGGGTCCGAGCATCTTGCCATGCTTAATGCCAGCACTTGCATATCCAGTTGTTTCTTCTGAGTGCCACAAAAGCCAGGCCTGGCTTCTCACCATGCAGGGCCTGTGTCTTCTTGGCCTGAGTTTAAGCTCTCTGTGTGTGTGTGTGTGTGTGTGTGTGTGTGTGTGTCAGAGAGAGAGAGAGAGAGAGAGAGCGAGAGAGACAGAGACAGAGACAGGCAGAGGCAGAGACAGAAACAGAAACAGAAACAGAGAGAGAGCCTGCCTGTTCACTGTCAGCTGTGGCTCTTACCTGGTCACTGTGGGAGGCTTACACTGGAAATCCTAAAGTGAAGTTCTTCCATAGTTTTTCTGAGCCTCAGTCTCAAAGAATCAACGCCTTCCCAAAACGCACCTGGTTAAACACTCTGGCGTTATGGTAGTGCACATACTGGATTCTCTGTCTAGCTGTTGCCTGCTGTGTGGAGCGAGCCACCTCAGAGTGGCCCTCCCTTCCCCCACTGCTATTGCAGTTTACACCAGCCATGGGCTCCTCAGGGCAGTGGTGCCAGCCACTGGCACTTTCCCCAGAGCTCCAGACCCTGGGGTTTACCTTGTGTCTGTGGAAACAAATTTCTCTTTCTAAGAGCAGGGGGACTCTTAGGGACCACCTTACTCTCTCTGTGTTGTGGACTGTTTTCTCCAGCTTCTCTGTAGCTTCTAATTTTCCTGTCAGTTCCATCCAGATTCTGGGCGGTCTGCTTCTTTTTTTTCTTGTCTCTTCACCAGGTTGTTGTTTGCCAGGTGTTTGGATTTTGGGTCTAAAAGAGGCTGAATTTTTGCTGCTGGTTGCTACAACACCACTTTGATTCCTGGTTGAATTGGTATTGTTCTTGATGTATACTGCATTTTGAGTATCAACTGCTCTTACATTTAGTGTCTTCAGTCACTGGGGAAAGCCATATAATAAGCTTCTTATTTTTGTGTAATCTTGTTTTTTCTCCCTTGTCTAGTGATATAGTGGGAAAAAAATCACTGGTCCAGATAGTAATAGCTGAGTAGATACTTTTTTTCTCATTTTGTATATGAGTAAACCAAGTTGAAGAGAGATGAAATGACTTAAGATCAGGAGGCAGAAAAGTGCCACGTGCAGACCAAAACTGGAGTAATTTTGCTTTGTCTTATGTGTGGCTTTTGCATTTTTAAATGATTGAAAGAAATAATTATTTTAAAGAAATAATAAGAATAATAAATAATAATATGAAATAAGAAATTTACTATTTTGTGACATAAAAATTCTATGAAATTCAAGTTTTAGTATCTGTAAGCAACATTTTATTACAACACAGTCACATCCTTTTATTTAGAGATTGCTTCTAGCTGCCTTCACCTGATGTTGCAAAGTTGAATAGCCAGGACAGAGACTAAATGACCTGAAATTTTGACTGTATCTTCTTAGAAAAATATTCCCAGCCTCTACTTAACACAACCTTTTGGTATAGCTGGGATTTAATGCTATCTGTGTTCTGCTGAATGTAGCATGGAATCTTTGGGAAACTTGCTAAGCAAGTACTGATAATGTAGTAGAGTGATAATAGTGATGAGGGGATGGAGAGATGAGCAATGGCCACATCACTGAAGGTTTAGTGTCATGTTATAAAGTTTGGTTTTGGACTTGAGATGGTGAGGAAACCTTTGAAGAACTTTTTAAAACAGAGGAATGACATAAGATTTGGATCTTAAACCAGTCTGGCTGGTCTGGTGGAGAATTATTTGAAGTAGACAATATTGTGTCAAAGAACAAAAATTATAATTTAGCTTAGTGTCCGTGATTAATTTAGATTCTAGAATTAGGCAACACTTCATTCTGGAAAGAATAATAGTTTTGGTGGACTGAACAGAAGAGCTTGAGTTTTGTGGATAGAGAAGGGCTGAAAAAAAGCTAGTTTTGGTTTTTCAATATGGTACTGTCCAGGCTGGCCTGGAACTCATTGTGTAGCCTGGGTTAGCTTTGAACTTCATCCTTCTGCCCCACCCTCCCAAACACTGAGATTACAGGTGGTGCACAGTTGACAAAGATATTAGGAAACACCAAAAGTTATTTTCTGTCCCACCTTCTGTCCCTAGTGGGTTGGGCGATAATGTAATAAGATTTAAATTGACAAGACTCACTAATAAATAAGACATAGTACACATATTTTCTCAGGTCTTTGTAATAGCTCTGAAATTTCACTGCTGTTTTAACAGATAAAAATGCTCAGAGAAGTTCTAAGTGGTGTGAGTAGGGTTTGTACTTCAAAGTCTATGGTTTTTAGTGGACAAATTTTACCTAGCAGTAGTTTTACCTACCAAGTGTACTGAATCACTTTCCCTATTTTCTAAATGATTTTTAACTGACAGAAAAATATATCACCAGAATAGCTTTAAAGAGGTCCTTAACCATGTTATGTACTTCTTACAATTGTGCTAAGTACAAATTTGACTTTTTTTTTTTTTAACAGGACTGGGAATCAAACTCAGGGCCTTATGCTTGCCATACAGGCGTTAGCCCCACTGAACTCTGTCCCAAGCCTTGAATTTGACCTTTGGTGTTTGACTTTTTCAGAGTGTCATTAATTAAAAAACTTCTTCAAATATAAAATAAATATTTCTAATACTTTGAATTGTCTTGCCATGTACCCTAAGGGAAATTAAGGAATTTGAAAAACAGCAGATAAGATAGACACATTCCTCAAACTTGTTTATGAAATCAGCTTTACTTATATAAATCATGCTAATTTTAGGAGTACATTGGGTCTTGAAAAAATTTATACAGGTATATATCCACGACTATAATCAAATAACAGAGCATGACCATTATCCTAAAATGTTCCTTCAGCCTTTATGCAGTCAGCCCTTTCTCTACACCCCTGGCAGACTCCTGGGAGCACTGGTGTGCCTTCCACGGTATTTTTTTTTCCTTCAGTTTACTGTGACTAGAATCTTAAAATTATATATTTTTTGACTGAGTATGTTTCTTTAGAGATTCATCTGTGTTGTGCTTCAGTAGTTTAATCTCTTTTTATTGCTCAGTAATATTCCATTGCAGACTATACCACAGTTTGTTCACTAGATGCTAGGCATTTCAGTTGTTACAAGTTTTTTAGCTGTTATGAATAAAGCAGCAGTGTACCCTGGAGTATATAGTTCCCTCCCATAGCAGCCAGTAATCCTTTTTGTTGTCTCTGAATTTTACTATCTAGTGCTTGTTTTTAAGATATTTTTCCAGTCTTTTTTTTGGAGACAGGGCCTTGCTTTGTAGTTCAGGCTGGCTCTGAGCTCACTATGTAGCCCAGGCAAGCCTGGAACTCAGCAATTCTCCTGTCTCTGCCTCCTGAGTGCTGGGATTACAGGCATGAGCCACCACACCTGGCTCTAGTCTATATTTTATTAGCACATACTAACTTTGTAAAATATCTTTATGTGGCATTTTCATATGTGCAGAGAATATATTTTTTATCTTACCCATTACCTTCCCTTATGCTCCTCTGGTTCTGATCTCCTTTTGTCTAAGTCTCCTGTCTTTCATCTTTTTCCTTCTAGATTTCACATATTGGAGAAACATGTCATAGCATGTACTTCTCCTTCTGAGTCTAACTTATTTTTCTTAATAGGATGATCTCCAGTCCCATCCATTCTTCCCCAAATGACATGAGTTTGTGCCTTCATAAATAATACTCCATTGTGTATAGATAACGCATTTTCTTTATCTATTAATGCACTGATGGGTACTTAGGCTGATCCCATATCTTGTTTTTTTGGGGGGGTGTGGGTACTTGGGATTGAACTCAATATCCAGGCCTTGGATTTCATAACTTCACTATTGTGAATTGTGCGACAATAAACAAGGGCATGCAGGGATCTCTGTAGTATACTGAGTTCTTCAAGTGTTTGCAGGAAATGGTATAAATGGATCATATGGAGCTTGGATACTTGTTTTAGAAGATTTTTTAAAAATATGCTTTCAGGGGGCCAGAGGGTTAGCTCAGTGGTTCCGGCGCCTGCCTCGCAAGCGCAAGGTCCTGAGTTCGATCCCTGGTAACCACATATAATGCTGGGCATGGAGACACGCCCACCAACAATCAACACCGCATACCACAATGCCGGATGTGGTGGCTCACGCCTGTAATCCCAGCACTCAGGAGGTAGAGACAAGAGGATTGCTGAGTTCGCGGTGGCTTGCCTGGGCACCATAGTGAGCTCAGGGCCAGCCTGAACTACAAAGCGAGACCCTGTCTCAAAAAGCAAAAAAAAAAAATGCTTTCAGTAGATGTCTTTAATCAGAAGTGTATTTTTCAAGTATTTTCTCCCAGTCTATGGGTTGCCTTTTCATTATTAACAGTAACTGTAGAAGAGTGAAAGTTTTTTGTTTTAGTAAAATCCATTTTGAGAAAGTTCAACTTAATATTTTCTTCCGTAGTTCATGCTTTTTTTTTTTTTTTTTTGCTTTTTGAGACAGGGTCTCGCTTTGTAGTTCAGGCTGGCCCTGAGCTCACTATGGTGCCCAGGCAAGCCGCCACGAACTCTGCAATTCTCCTGTCTCTGCATAGTTCATGCTTTTAATGTCTTAAATAATTTTTACCTAACCCACATTCACAAAGATTCTGAACTTGAATGGTTTTCTTATGGAAGGTTATGGTTTTAACTCTTTGTTCAGGATCCCTTTATAGCTAACTTCTGTATGTGGTATAAAGTAAGGGTTAAGGCTCATTTATTTGACATGGATATACCTTTGCTCCATCACCATTTGTTAAAAAGATAAGGCTTTCAGTGTTGAGTTGCCTTGATACCTTTGCCCAGAGTCAGTATACCACATATATGTGCATATTTTGGACTCTGAATTCTATTCTATTGTCCTCTGTTTACTATTAAGCAAATACCATACTGTCTTCATTACTACAGTTGTAAAAATTTCAGTTTATTACGTTTGAAGAATAATTTAGAGGAAGCAAGCAACTTAAAACTTTGTAGACTGACAGAAAATGATATGTTTCAAGTATTGTTATTCATATTTTATATGTGTAGAGTTCAGTTTTCCAGTTACTTTCAAGAAAATGATCTCCCTTGATTCACTGACATAAGTTGTTAGGACTTAAAATAGGCACTAATAGCCTGCTTATGTGCAAGTGTGCTCCCTCCCTCCCTATCTCTCTCTCTCTCTCTCTTGTGCTCTTTCTTTTTTTGAGATAGGCTCTCACTGTGTAATTCAGGCTAGCTTTGAACTCACTATGTAGAAAAGACTGACTTTGACCTCAAGGTGATCCTTCTGCTTCAATTTCTTAAGGTTTGGGATTACAGGCTGTCATCACACCCAGTTTAATGGCCATATCTAATAAATGATAAACTGTAAGTTTTCAAGGGCTAGTTTGAGACAATACAGTTAGTGTGTTAAAGCCTGATTTCTTTTTTTTTTTTTTTCCTTGAGACAGGGTTTTACTTTGTAGTTCAGGCCGGCCCTGAGTTCACTATGTAGCCCAGGCAAGCCTTGAACTCAGCAATCCTCCTGCGTGCTGGGATTATAGGCATGAGCCACCATGCCTGGCACTGTGGTGTGTGGTACTGATTGCTGGTGGGCATGAGTCATCATGCCCAGTATTGTTCTATTTGGTTACTGGGGATCAAACCAGGGACCTTGCACTTGCTAGGCAGGCGCTGGAACCACTGAGCTAAATTGCAAGCCCTAGTTATCACATTTTTAATCCATACTCACGCACCTTAATCCTCATTCATATACTCTCGATCCAGCTACCTCTGAAAATGAACACATAAGGCTTGGGGGGGATATCTAGATACAAGCCATAAAACAATTTTTACTGTTACTGAGAATTATGAGTCATGCTTAAAACATACATTGTATACATAGTTGAGTGCGGACTACACATTATCTTTGTAACTTTCTGCCTCCTACCTCTATTAGTTTTTTAGTGGTTAGCTTTATTCTTTGAAGACACTTTCTCCAGCATTTGGGATCATGACAACCAGTAACTCTGGAAGCACAAGTTCAGATTTACTTTGTTTTAACTTTAGTCTGAAAAATTCTAGGGCAGAATTTTTCTTCTGCTTACATCAAATGTTTGTTCCATACCACTAATCATTATAATATTAAAAGTTTTATATAGAATGATAATAGTTCTCATTTAGCACCAATATTTAGAATAATAGGATAGGAGAATGAATCTTTTCTTAAATGAAAAGAAAAAGTAGCACAGAGATGTTCATCTAGGGAATCTTGAGTTGTTTAGCTGTCCCAAATTGTGTCTGTTGACAGTCATTTAATCAATTAATTTGAGTAACTTTACTCTTTAGTTACTAGTTTTTGAGTATCACACTCAGTTCTCTCTTTTCATTGCCACTTTTTTTTTTTTTTTTCTGAGACAGAGTCTTGCTTTGTAGTTCATGCTGGCTCTGAGCTCACTACGTAACCCAGGCAAGCCTCGAACTCAGCAATCCTCCTGTCTCTGCCTCCTGAGTGCTGGGATTACAGGCGTGAGCCACCATGCCCGGCTTCATTGCCACTTTTAACACTAGTTGCATTTCAAAATTTCCAAGTTTTAGGTGTTACTTTTCTGAGTCTGTTTCGCTTTTTTTTTTTTTTTTTTTTTTTTTTTTTTTTTTTTTTTTTTTTTTTTTTTTTTTTTTTTTTTTGCGCTTTTGAGACAGGGTCTCACTTTGTAGTTCAGGCTGGCCCTGAGCTCACTATGGTGCCCAGGCAAGCCGCCGCGAACTCAGCAATCCTCCTGTCTCTGCCTCCCGAGTGCTGGGATTACAGGCGTGAGCCACCACGTCCGGCATTGTGGTATGTGGCATTGATTGTTGGTG
>PVIC010052638.1:0-12108 GCA_004025085.1 Thryonomys swinderianus | reverse complement strand
TGCTGGGATGACAGGCGTGAGCCACCACGCCCGGCACTGTGGTATGTGGTATTGATTGCTGGTGGGCGTGAGTCTCCATGCCCAGCATTGTATGTGGTTACCAGGGATCGAACTCAGGACCTTGCGCTTGCGAGGCAGGCGCCAGAACCACTGAGCTAACCTTCCGGCCCAACAATTACGATTTTTGACAACTAATGTACAGAGAATTAGGCCTCCCCCCCCCAGGCTGCTTCTTCTGCATAGTCTGTAGCATTCAATAACTCCACCCTCAGTCTCTCTTCTGCTTGAGAGATGCCACCGTTGCCTATGGCCACACCACCCCAAACGCACCCAGTTTTGGGAGCTAAGTGGGTTGAGCTTGGTTAGTACTTGGATGGGAGAAATGCCACCCTTGGCCTGTGTTCCCAAGCAGATAAGAACTGGTCCCTTTCAACGAGAAGACAGAATTACAAAAAGGCATTGTATGTACATGAAACACAAGAGGCGGTGACTTTTGTGCAACGCAAAAATCTGTTCTCATAAAGGAGATTTTTTACTGTGTACCCTTTCCGAAGTTTTGAATCATACTGTACGCCAGTGGGGCCCATTCCAATCATAAACTTGAATCTTAAAAGAAGAAAAACAGAATTTGTAAAAACAGAACAAAACGGGAAAGCGGGTGAGTAGAGAGAAGGACACCTGGGGCACCCAGCACGCGTGCTCCGGCCAGGTACGTGGGTACCTTTGTCCCTTTGCTGAGCATCTGACCCCGCCATGCCCCCTTCCCCGGGCTTGCTCTCCTGCGGGCAGTGCCTCTTCTGCTTCTTCTCTGGAGAACAAGCCGTCAGGCCCGCTGTCCAGGGGGATGGGAGGAGGAGGAGGAGCCGCAGTCCAGCTGTGACCGTCACCCCAACAAGGGGCACAGGGGTAGGTCCAGCCCCTGGTGTCAGGCTGGGGCAGCTCTGTCTCTAGTCCTACAGGACCTCTTCATGGTCACGCTGAGCTCAGCATCTGAGGACTAGGCCTGACACCACACCCTGCTAAGCTTCCTCCTTCCACCTGGCCTGGAGCCTGTCTTATTCAACTTTCCAGAATTCTTTGCTTTGTTTTCCTAAAATTATCTGCATACAAATCCTCATGTCAGGGTGCTTCTCCAGAACTCCTCTCACAGAGCTGCTGTCGGAATGGTCTAGCGAAGCAGAAAGGGCAGACTGGGTTCTAGAAACCGATCTCTGATGGTCACCCGAAGAGAAGGACCCTGTGTTGGTGCAAAGTGAACCAGTGACTGTCCCTGGGTAGGAACACTTAGACCCTGAGGCTTCTACCCGTGAGGCTGGGCTGGGAAGCAGATGGGCTGGATGTACTGTCTCCTGTACAATCGCTTGGATTTGTGAAAAGTGGGGGCCATATTGCAAGGATGGTAAAGTCGTTTTATTTTTGTTGAGAGCCTCGGTTAGCTCACTCTGTATCTATCTATGTAGGCACAGTACGAATCCCAGTCAGACTTCAAGAACATTCAAAAGCTCTTGACATATCCTTCAGTATAAAGTAAGAAAGTGCTGACGACCAGGCAAGGGTCTTCATTGTAAGAATAACATAGTTTTCAGAAAAAAAGGCGAACTCTGCTGAATGACCCACCCTCATCATGGCCCTGACAAGCCAAGAGGGTAACCAGGGACTGGAGACAGGTACCTCTGAAGAGATGCGGCCTAGCACAGAAGCCCCATTCCTGTCCTGCCCTCGCTTGTTTACTGGTTTCCCTGTGAACAATTTTCTGAATAAATCACATGTATAACAGTCCTTAGAAGGGAGTTTATTTCTAGAGGACCCAACCTATGACCTCAGCCTTTGGGCTTCCAGTTTTTGATAGAGGTAAATGTAAGATTTTTTGGACAATACTTTGGCAATACTGCCAAAAACAATCTACAGTTTTAAGGTCATGTGTAACTACTGAGCTACCTATAAATTTTTGTCCCACAAACATGTTTACGCAGAGTTAGATTGAATGTGGCTTATAACAGTAATGAAGTAAAATGAACATGATCTAAGCCTACTATAATAAGAGATTTTTAAAACGGAATACATTCACACATGGAAGATTAGTGAGTAAACGTCAAATTATTTAAGAAATAAGAAATAGTTGAAACATTAAAAATGATTCCTCTCTTTTAAATTAGTATTCACTACCAAACTGCCTCCATTGCCTTTATTATGGGAAATGTTTTCTTTTAGAATTCTTCTAGTGATGTACAGAGTACTTTTAAAGCATATGATAGTTAAGTGAAAACAATACCATGCTTGCAATGCAAGATCAAGAGTAGTTGATCTATTTGCTACCTTTGAAACCTTAAGCAAATCATTTTATCTCTATGATTCTAAGAAAAATTTATGTCCCTCCCATTATGAGGGAAAAAAAAAAGGTAGGGCTAATCAACAGAAGAGAAGGTGGGATCCATCTCAACAGGCATCGGTAACTTAACAACTGAATCCAAAAACGGTACAGAGAACATGAACTCTCAAAAGCTGGACGCATTATCCAGTGGCTTAATCAGAAAATCTACCATAAAATGGAGCAGAAGCACAGTAGATATTACACATTTGACTCAGGAAGGTCCAAGTCCAGCTGAGGGTGCGGATGTTGGAAGGATCGAACTCTGTCCTTCCTTACGCATTCTTGCCTCCTTCGGTAATGACAAAACCTCGTTAGACAGTGACAAAATGACTCTCTTCTCAGCTTCTTTGTCGTTAACTTCAGCCGTGGGACTGTGTCCAGTTGGGTGGGAGAAGCCGTCCCTTCCGGGGAAGGCAGTCCCCTCCCCCCTCCTCATCTCCTCGTCCTGGGAATGTGGACACAGATACAAGCTATGGTGGACGGCAGGGAAGGTATTGCCTTCAGGATACGTTCCTCTGCAAATGTTTGATGAATATGGGCTGGTTTTGGATGGACAGAATCTGGCACAATGAATGTTGGGTTTTTTTTTTCCTATTAGTTTCTTCAAGCTACCATAATAAAATAACACAGACCGAGTGTCTTAAGAGAAAGATATCATCTCACTCTGCTGGAAACTGGATGCTCAAGGCCAGGGTGCTGGCAGAGAGTTCTTGGTGAGGGATCTCTTCCTGCTTTGCAGTGGCACCTGCTGCCCACCTTCATGCCTTTCCTGTGCATGTGGTGGGCAGCAGATGTTTCAACTATTTCTTATTTCTTCAGTAATCTGACATTTACTCACTAATCTTCCACGTGTGAATGTATCCCATCTTCTTCTTACATGGGCAACAGTGGCACCAGGTTAGGGCTCCACTCTTCTGACCTCATTTAACTTTCTTCCCCTTTGTGAAAGTCAAAGTCCAAATACCCATCCTGGGGCCCAGGACTTCAGCACAGCATGGAGAGGACGTAGACAAAATTCAGGTCCCACAAGTTTTATTCACCCCAGTTACCAAAAAAGGAAAGACATAAAATGAAAGAGAAGATTCGTGGTGACAGCACTTGTATCTCCTAAACGCTGATAAAACTCATTCTGGCTTTTGTGCTGGATATTCTGAAAATGCTGTCCTGTTTAAACAACTATAGATAAGTATTTGACAACACAGGGTATGAGGATTACACATTAAATACATTAATTGGTAATTTGTCTACATAACAGCAAAACTAGAACACTACCTGTTTTTCTGTGTCAATAAAATGTATTCAAGTCATCTGCTGGTTAAGGTTGAACATTGATGTATTTTTCCTTAGCTTTGGCTAGTTTGTAAACTGCATACTTCTCTCATTTATTACTGGCGCATAATAGATGCTCAATATTATTATGAATTAATGAGGCTCAATTTTCTTCTTTATCTAAACCCATAAGCTTTCAAATGGCTCAGGTACAATCTTTGGGTTTTTTTTTTTTTTGATATGTGTCTTTCCTACCTCATTCAATATCTAGCATTTTGGGACCCATTTAGAAATCCCTCTACTAGGGTGAATGTGGATGACAACCGACCTAATGGAGAAAGTTTTTAGAAGATCAATTGCAAAGACTCTATCTGCAATAAAGAAGCTTTTCCAAACAGTATGTATAATTTACAGAATTACTTGTATATTTGGGCCATGAGGATATTGAACAATGATTCTATCTGGGCTCTTTCTCAAAAAGCTAAATACAAAGAAGGTATACAACCAAATCATAGATATGTTTTTGCAAGGAATGTCTTTTCCGAGTGATAATTTGTCTTCTAATGAAACACCAGTTCAATTTTGAGTCCTTTGTCTGTCGGTAGTACAGGAAAGCCTGTGACAGTCTCCAACTCAGGTGGGCTTGGAGACAAAAACAGCCACAGCACCCGTCCCTTGAAGATGTCCAGTCCCAAGCCGGACAGGCAGTGAGGGGACAGCAGATGTGGGAAGAGCACCATGGTGGTCTGTGCCCGGCACTGGCCTTGTGCAGCGGAGGAAGAGCACTTCCACCCGGGCCCCCCCCCCCCCGAAGCAAAGTCTCAACTCCCAGGGTTCATGAGGTACAGACACAGTGTACCAAAAAAGAAAAATTTTTAAGAAAAGAATGAGAAGATCCACAGTGGTGACACTCATCTCATAACTGCATGAAGTCTGCTCCATACTCCCGTTGGATTCATGCCTCCTCCTTAAAGTAAAACACGCGCACGAACACACGCATGCACACCCGCAGCTCGCTCTCACATTTCTCATGGCCCAGCCGCCGTCCTACAGCAAAGCCTCTGTCTCCACGTTCGCCAGTGTCCCTGTCACGTGCTCTCACACCTTCATGGACTTCTTGGGTCTAACCCTGGAACGGCCATGACTTGCCTCCCCGGACAGTTTGGTTAACAGCTATCCCGCCACCAGGCCCTACCCTGAACTAGCTCAAGAACAATGCTCGTGTGTTATTATTCTCATCATTTCTGTTTCTCCTTCTGTTTGGCTGTCTTCTTGCACTTCTCTGGAGAAAAGGTTGGCATCAGGGCCAAAGAACTATTCCATTTGAAGATGGACCCAGTCTCTGAATGACTCCTACTTGCCACGCAGAAGTTACTTTTGAACAATTAGGCTTTTCAGAGCTTGATACCCTCTTGCCCCTTATTGTGGCCTGTACAGAGGGATTGAACTCAAGGTCTTCGCATCCCAGACCCTTGTCTAGATATCAATAAGTTGCCCAGGCTGGGCTCCAACTTGCGATTCCCCTGCCTCAGCCTCCCAGAGTGCTGGGGTGACAGGTCTGCACCACACTCAGCTCTCTGCACTCAGCTTGACTGTAGCTTTCTTTCGTCACGGAGCTCTTTGATCCACAGGGTCTGAGCTGTTGGGAACGCTCCTTTGATGAGCCTGTGACTCCTGGGGATCAGGAGAACCACAGACCCTGCCGACAGACCCCAGCTTCCTTGGCTTCCCTGTACAGAAGCTGCTTCCATCTCCACAGGGGAGGGCACTGTCCGTCTCTGTAAGGCTAGAGCTGCGTGCTTCATTTCTACTTCATGAGAAACTCTTTCCCAGAGCTTGCTTAGCTGAACCGATCGTGTGTTTCCGGGCTTGTTACAAGCAAGCTGCCAACCAGGCCAAACTGTCGGCTGGGGAGTCTGAGTCTAACGTTCACCGGGGCTAAGTGCAAGCTCGCCAGGTTCACAGTTCACCCTACATCAGTGGGAACGCTGAGCTCACGCAACACGGCATCCCCGCCCCTCTGCTGTACTGAGTGTGCTCATTAATCCTTCCCTTGCAGGGTGGAGTTCACGGAACCAAAGTGCGTGCTCACAGCCCGCCTCTGGCTGGGGACACATGGCCCCATGTGGCGCCCAGAGAAGCTGGGCCGGGGGTCTCTGGGGCCCGAGGTCTTCGTGACATTCAGAGGCCCTCACTATCTGGTGCAAATGTCTTTGTCTGTTCTCTGTCCCCTCTTCAGAAGAATGCGGGGTTTTGGAGTTCGCCATTTAAGTCGCTGGCAGCTCTGCCTCCCCTGTGACTCGGTGCATATATAACATGTGGTGAGAACAATTTCAATGCACCATTAATCCCTGGATGGTCACGAGTTGTTGTGCCCTCTGGGATTGCAGGGACAGAGCAACCAGCGCCTACTTTCTCGTGATTTAGCAGTGAAACCAGTGATATTTAGCTCTGCATTTGGGGCCTTTTCCACAGCTTCATTCCTGGTTGGATCTGTTAATCTTTCTGAGAACTTTCTCTGGCTTCAGCCACGTGAAGACAGAGCTTGGGCATGACTACTAGCATGTAGACGGAAGGAGCCTGACTCTGCTTGTCCAAAGCTCTCATGTCTGCTACACACCCGGAACAGGACAGGCAATCAGGACCATGAAGCAAATTCTCTTTAAGTCTCCTGAAAGTAAAGCTCTGCATTTCTCTGCTGTATTATTTCTGTCCTTAAATAGGAAATTAGACAACTAATTGCGGCCTTATCATGATGCAATAACGTGCTGATCATTGTAGAAAGGAAACTTTGTAGACAAGCCATGCTAAAAAATACAGCGTATGTTTAAATTTTAAAATGTCTTATTACAGTAAAAGACACCCTCCCCCTTCCAACATAGTTATCTCCTAGCTCTGGGCACGTCCTGAAGCCTTCTGGGTGTCCTCTTTCCTGGTCCTCATCAGCTGTCCTGCGAGTCCTGTGTGTCCTGAGTCAGTGCTAAGCCGTTTCCTTTTTCAGTCACTTCGACTTGGAGGCAGAGACAGAAATCACACCGCGCCAGATCCAGTGAACAAGGTGGATCCGGACACGGCGTCATGTTGGCACAAGCTGCCTTTCTGTCGGGTATCGCTTGGCAGCACCACTCGCTGTATTTTTATCACGTCCTGTAAAGATCCTCTCGGAACCAGACAGCCAGCCCCGCTTCAGAGAGAGGTGAGAATCCAGGGGTGAGTGTGAAGTAAGGGAGGGCATTTTGTGGGGGTTATGGCAACATGACATTTACTGCACTAATTTTTTTTAAGCATTGAAGCATTTGCCACATATTTAGATTACTCTTGTATTCTGTTTTGCTGTGAATGCGTGAATGTTTGTGTCCCCCTCAAGATGTGTGTTGAATCTTAATCCTCCTCTGGGCAACAGCAGGAGAGGGTGGGGGCTGTGCGGAGACAGGTCGCCAGGGCTCCGCTGTGGGGAATGGATGAATGGCCTGTCCTTTCTTCCCTCCCATCCTGTCATGACGGGGTCCAAGGTGCCACCTGGGAAGCAGAGACTTGGTCCTCGTGAGGACCTAACCTGCTGGCGCCTTGAGCTCAGACTTCCTGGCCTCCCTAGACCCGGTACCAGCCTCACTAACAGAAAAGACAGACACAGAGAGTATCTGTGCCAAATAAGAGAGAAAGGGAGGGCCCACTGCACCTATGGAAGTGTGAGGCCAGAGAGGAAGCAAGCGGCCAGCAGACAGCGCCCTGGGAAAAGGGCTCCAAACGGTGGGTACAGAGAAAGCCCAGGTGAAAAGAAAACTTCTATTATTTATAAATTACCAAGACTGGTAGTTTTGTTATAGCAGCACAGAGGAACTCAGAGCCCTCCTGCGTTTTGCCAGAACTACAGAGAATACAAATACTGAACAAAACTATGAATGGTGGGAGTGGGGACGTGTCTGAAGAGGGGACTCGGACCCCACCTGTAGCCAGGAGTCAGGGAGAAAAGTGGCTCTGGGACGGCACAGACGGGAAACACCGCACACCTTCAGGAGGCCCCGCAAACATGGGGACTGCGGGCAGCACTGCCCCTCACCCCGATTCTGCCCTCTGTTGAGAATCAGCAAAAGTGAGAGCCCGAAAGAAACAACAGATGACATCAGACCTGACCCTTGCATTTTGCAAATGAGGAAAGCAGGACTCCAACGCGGGCCATGACTCGCCCACAAGAGCACAGCTGGCTAGGGGCAGTGCTGTGCCTAGGATACAGAGTTTTGAAACGCAAAGTTTAATAAACTAGAGTCTGTAAAATACCTATAAGAAAACCTAGCACATGAACTCACGGCCTCCCCTGAGAAACTCAGCTCACTTCCCGACGCCTGGAATCTGTGACTCTCACTCCCTGTGGAAAAGTGTCTCTGCTGATGCAGTGAAGTGAAGGATCTGGAAGCCAGATCTCTGTCTACTCAGGTTGGCTCCAAATCCAGTGACCAATGTCCTTCTGTAAGCGGGAGAGGAAAAGATCGGGACAGAAAGGGAAGAAGCAAAGAGACCTCATGGAATACTGCACCCACTCAGGGTGCCAACAAGCACGGGAGCTTGGCAAGCCAAGGACAAGCCTCTTCCCTAGAGCCTTCTTCAGCCTGCTGGACTCCAGCATCCGAGAACCACTTCCTGTTGCCTTAAATCACTGAGTTTAGAGTGACCCGTGAGGGTAACCCAGGAATCTCAGACAGTGGGGAATAAAGAAGTAATTCCTTTTTTTAAAAAGCACTAGGGGATCAACCCAGACCCTTCGCACTCAGCCACATTCCCTGCCCTTTTGGTTGACTCTTTTTCTTTAAATTTTGAAGCAGGGTCTATACTAAGTGGCCAGGTTGGGCTTGAACTTGTGACCCTTCTGTCTCAACCTCCCATGTAAATCCTTTAATTCTAGTTCCCCCTCCTTTCCTCTTCCTAAAAAGGATGCTCACAGATCATTTGTTATTTTAAGTAAATGGCCGTTAGAGCTACCAGGACTTAGCCCAGCACTGTGGCCGCTCTGGGATCCAGGGTAATGTAGTGAAGACAGAGACCAGTTTGACTCACTGAATCTTTGGAAATTTTATTGATCTCATGAAGCCTACCGGCATCTTGGGATCAGGCAATAGAATACCACAAATCCAGGACCGGGAAGACATACAGTTTGTGTAGATTCTCTCTCCATTCATGTTTTATACTTTTCCGCAGCTCATACCACCTGCCAATCACCATAATCAGCCACAGCCCACAGGATGCTTCCGACGGTTTACCGGGAGATCTGCGAGTGTGACCTGAGGGCCGCCCTGGCGGCTGTCGCTGCTGCTTAGGGGCGCTGGGCCTCCCCGCGACCATCTCACCAGCTTGGGACCCTGCCGCCCCCAGATGGACCTGTGCGCCCTCGACACCTCGGCACTTTGTTGTCCTTCCGTCCCGGCACCCGGCCTCACTAACAGAAAAGACAAGTATAGAAATACAGAATGACCGGTCCTAAGTAAGAGAAAAGAAACACTGTACTCCCCCTATGGCAGTGCCGAGACCAGCGAGGAGGCCAGCGCCGGCAGTTGATGCTGTGGGAAATGGGGTGCAAATGGTGGGAAGAGAAAAGGCCAGATCCGGGGAGCTGGGGGTGGGGTGGGGTGGGGGTGGGGGTGGGAGGGAGCCGGCCGAGGCAGGCTGGCGGCAGCGCTTTCTCGCTACACTGGGCGGTGCCGCGTCCTACGCTTTTCAAAGACTGCACCCCTTCTCTCTGACACCCCTTCAGCACCCAGGGGAGGACTCGGACCGAGCAGAGCGCACAGTGACGCACAGCTGCCCGAGGAATCCTGATCCGGTCTGCGCCGTGAGCTCCATAGCTGTCATCACCGTGCAAAAGACGATACTGCAGGAAATATGCACTGTTTTCAACTTTCTGGGTTTTGCCTGGTGGAATGCAATTCTCCATAAAAGGGCGCGAGGAAAAAGCCACCAACCAGTAATGCCGGTACGCAGGCAGCTACGTTCCTCTCATGGTCCTAGGGGCACAGCATTAAGGCAAACTTGGTCTCACTGTGAAGCCGCAAATGCCCCTGTCCCTGGAGCGCCCAGCTGGCATGATGGGTAACGATGACAAGTGATGAGAGACTGATGCATCAGTGGGTGGAAACATGGATGATGGACGGACTCATTGGTGGAATATAATGCTATTCCTTTTTGTACTGTGCAGAAGAGATTTTTCTTTGAACCAAGTACATCTTGAGACGATCTTAAGAAACAAAGATATAGGAGCTTGTTTGGGAGTAGGACCAGTGTCTTCAGTAGGTAGATGACTATTTCTTCTTCCTCAGCCTGTCAGGGATAATCTTGGAGAACAGGCTCAGTTTTGAGAGAACCCTTGAATCCTGTTGGTCAAGTATCTCGGATGCTTCAACTTCACCCTAAGTGAAATGCTGTCTAATAAATCGATACATTGTCAAATTTTCCCCAATGATGCTTTCATTCCCCAATGGGCTCAGTGAACAAAGGATGTTCATTAAATTAAGATTACTATTTGGCTTTGACAGATAAATGTGTTTCCTCGAGCAATGTTGCTTGTACATTTAGAGTGTTGTATTGCTTTGTTTTAAGACATCAGAGTGTTTCTTGGTATAGTACCAAGAAAGCAACATTAATCCTGCTGGCCTTGAGTAGGAATGTTTCTTTCATCAAATATAGGATTACATCATTCAGGAATATAGATCTACAAATCTTGTTGCTATAAATCTATGTTCACAAATGTTTGTAATCTACCAATGAGTAACAAAATTCTAAGACTTGCTTATTCATATATTTTGTGCATTGAACACTCCCTGCCCATCTGTTCTTCTGAATGTCAGTTCTTCCTCCTTCAGTACTATGTGCAAATTCCTTGAAACTATTTTTTTTTTCTGAGACAGGGTTTCACTTTGTAGTTCAGGCTGGCCCTGACCTCACTATGTAGCCCAGGCAAGCCTCAAACTCAGCAATCCTCCTGACTCTGCCTCCCGAGTGCTGGCATGACAGGCGTGAGCCACCATGCCAGGCACTGGGGTATGTGGTATTGATGGCTGGTGGGAGTGAGTCTCCATGCCCAGCATTGTATGTGGTTACTGGGATCGAACTCAGGACCTTGCACTTGCCAGGCAGGCGCCAGAACCACTGAGCTAACCCTCCGGCCCTTGAAATTCTTAATAATGTTAATGTCACTGACTTTCCCTCCATAAGTACTGAATGCCATGATTTGCTTGTTTACCTACTTGGCTCCTTATTTTTCCTAGGACCTCTCACTTCGTCAACAAATTTCTGCAAACCGCTTGTTCTGTATCTATGAAATAATTCCACCAACTAAGGGGGAAACTGGCATTTTCCTCTTAAAATACTTCACCTCTGAATAGGTTCCAGAGGGCCCATGGTAAATATTAGTAAGAGCTGAGTTTGTCATTCTTTTATAGAAGAGAAGAAAATAAACTAATGTAAACTTCTTACTAGCTGAGTGACTGTTGCTCTAATGTCAGAGTTACTGAACTCTCAGATGTTTATGGGCTAAAGGGGAAATTTTTTTAAATAAAGGGCTTTTCTACCTCTTCCTATTCTAAGGTCACAGAGAACAACATTACTATAGGAGCTTCTGACTAAGACAGGATCCCACCATTGACACTGAAAGAAAAGCAGTGGTCCAGGGGACAAAAGCCTTCTGGATGGGACCCCATCTATGTAGGGGTTCTGCTTAGAACCTCAGGAGATGGTAACCAAAGCTCTAAGGAAAAGGAGTTGGATTTTGTTTACAGGTACTATTTTTAAGAATGAAGCCAAGTGTGGTGGCTCATGCCTGTCATCCCAGCACTCAGGAGGCAGAGGCAGGAGGATTGCTGTGAGTTCGAGGCTAGCCTGGGCTACGCAGTAAGCTTGAACTACAAAGTGAGACCCTGTCTCAAAAAAAAAAAAAAGAATTAAGAAACTATGAGATATCCCTTCACTTCTGAAAGAAGGGCTATTATAGAAGAAATACCAGGCGCTAATGAGGATGTGGAAAAGAGAGGATCCTTCCACACTGTCAGTGGAACATAAATTAGTGCAGCCCTTAGGGAGACAGTCTGGGCCTCCCCAGAACATTCACCATGGAGCTACCACAGGAGCTTCCAGCAGTCCCACCATTGGCTATCTGTTCAAAGAAGACAAAATCAATATGTCAGAGAGACATCTGTGTTCCCATGGTCCTTGCAACACCATTCACAATAGCCAAGATATGCAATCAACCAAGATATGTGCATCAACAGTCAAGCAGATGACAAAAGGTGATGTGTATACAAAATGGAACATTATCCAGTCATGAAGGATGAAGTCCTGTTATCTGCAGTAACATGGGTGGAATGTCTGGAAGGACGTCTTTCATGAGATAGTCCAGGCAAAGACAAGTACTGCAGGATCTATCTCACTCTTCGGCAGAAGCCAGTAGAGCTGGTCACATGGAAGGAGGGCATGAACAGAAG
>PVIC010052637.1:0-12105 GCA_004025085.1 Thryonomys swinderianus | reverse complement strand
AAAGAAAGAAAGAAAGAAAGAAAGAAAGAAAGAAAGAAAGAAAGAAAGAAAGAAAGAAAGAAAGAAAAAAGAAAGAAGCAACATGGATGTACTTTTAGAATTGTTTTATCTGGAATTCTAAATAATGTTGGAAATAATGTGGGTGTTACAAACTTGTTATTAAGCAGTATAATTACTTAAATAGCTTTAAAATATTTAAATGAATAAGACTATATTTTCCTTATAGTATGAATGTGTCTGTACTGTAAAACACCTCATCTTTAGGGAACAGAAAAGCTATAAACCACTGTATATACCTCATCAGTTCTCCTAGTTGATGTTTAAATTTAGAAAATTAATCATGAATCTCAGCAGGGAATCATGTCAAGAATATTAATGAAGAAAATTGCATAATTAATATTCTCAAAATCCCACACTAATATAACTACTTAGGCAAAGCTAGAAAAGTGTCAAAACTTCAAGGATTCAATTTTGAAAGATTTCACTTCATCTTTCAAAATATGTGAAATATGGCAACATTTACAAAGCAAAAAGGAAATCACTTATTCAAAGTAAACATTTTGTCATTTGCATTTACTTTTTAAAGTTCATTCAGTTCAAAGCCTCATAAAAGTTTAACTTACATCCAGCCTGAGCCAAACAAGGCGATCCATTCACAGCTAAATATCACTACACACAGGATCATAAATGAGGAACACATGCTGGCAGCTACCGAGAAGGTCAAATGCAGAAGGACATAGGAACTTGAGGAAGGACACAGTGGTAAATGTTGTAGATTTCTTTAATACCTCCCACATATCCTACATAGGTGAACAGAACATATGGACACTGTCGCTTGTAAGTAACAGCCATAGGAAAAATAAAATGAAGCCCTTTCTTCATAGCTAATTTGACAATGGTGGCTCTTCACCAGCATCCAGTCATGTCCTGTTAGGTCTGGTGGCACTGTCCCACCTTCTGGATAAAAATAAAAGCAGGAAGGTTGGCTTCATCCACCGTGGTCATGGTCAGCTGACTGGAGGGCAATCTTCCTGTGGAAGGATAGATGTTCCCGCCTGGTGCCAGCCCACTGTACCCTGTGGCACTGTCAGTGCCCCCCAAGCGCCTACGGAACCTTCTCAGCCACATGACATCAGCAAGACTGAACCGGTACCATGTGACTCGGGACCAGCGGGAATATCAGCTACATTCAATATTGTTATGAAGGATTATAATAGAAGCAGGAACCTCCTCCCATATCGAGCATCAAAAAATAAACAAATAAAAGTAGATTTAAGAAAGAAGAAATGAGGCTACAAACCACTTTATTCATCTCCCTTATTATCGGTAGAACTAAGCAGAAACCTAAATTTACGTTTCTGTGCTACAGTAAACAAAACAAAACAAAACAAAAAAACAGATATCATAAGCAACTGACAGGATCTAACTGCTACATTGAAAATATCAGCAAAATGGGAGATGTTTCATACCTACATCGACTATTCCATGTATATTACATCTTAAAGTGATAAAAAAATTTTAAAAAAGCACAGTTTTGTTATAGCACAAAATGTGGAAGAAAGTAAAAGTGACTGAGCCCCAAAAAGTTCATAAACAAAATCCTCTGGAGGGGCCTGTCCAATATTTTGATCCTGAAGTTTCTTTTTTTAAAATCATACATTTGATCAAATGAGATCCACACGTGAACACTCAGACAATCACAGGCAAAGCTGGTCAGCTCTTCCTAAAACTAAAATGTTTCATTTTCCATCTCTTGGTTTTTCTTATCATTGGAGGAAACTTGAATATGGATTTTCCTTCTATATTACCTTTAGGAACTGAATGTGAACAGACACAGTCTTAAAAATAACTCCACATTAGCAATTACAAAATGGCATGTGTTACTAAACTATATAATTTATATTTAATAAGATATTTTAGCAGTAAGGAAATATTTTTAACTACTTTATAAGTAGCTTTTGCTTTTGAAAATTCTTGTTTCTTATATATAAATTATGCAATTCCTACATGATTAGCTCACAAAAATTACACCAATATATGTAAATAGATGCGATTTGAATAAAGTAGAACCTAAATATTTAATTAGAAATCAAATAAAAGCTTGTTGCAAAATACAGATCTGATTTTTAAGTATGTTACTTTTTTCCGGAGTTTAACTGAGACTTAGTCCAGCTATTATTTTCTATTTTTCTCTGTTAACTCCACATATTGTTAATTATAGAACAAGTCAATGATTTTTTAAATAAGTTTACAATATTTAAAACATTTTCCACATATGTATTACATGTCATTTATCTTCAAATTTGCTCCAAATAAATAATTTCAGTTTACTCTCCATTTGCATATCATATTTTTCTTCCCTAACATAATATTATTATATTTGTTTCCAGTTTTTCTCTGTGCTTTAAAATATTTTCTCAACTGGTATTTTATTGTCTTATAATTTTATGCCATAATATCTTATAGTTTATCATTAGAACGTATTTTATGTACTTTTTTTTTTTGAAACAGAGTCTCACTTTGTAGTTGAGGCTGGCCCTGAGTTCACTATGTAGCCCAGGCAAACCTCAAACTCAGCAATCCCCCTGCCTCTGCCTCTCGAGTGCTGGGATAACAGGCATGTTGTTGATTTCTTTTGCTGCGCAGAAGCTTTTTAATGAGATGAGATCTCAATTGTTGACTATTTCTGGTAGTTTTCATGCTGCTGAGGTTCTGTTCATAAAGTCCCTATGTCAATGTCATCAATGGTTCTAACCTATTTTACAGCAGGTGTAGTGTTTCTGTATTAATACATAGGCCTCTAATCCACTTTGATTTTAATTTGGTTCATGGAGAAAAACATGGACCTAACTTTAATCATTGGCAGATTGAAACCCAGTTTCTCCAGCAAGATTTTTTAGAGAGACTGTCTCTCCTCCATTGAGAGATTTTAGCTCCTTTGTCAAAGATAAGGTGTCTTAGTATGTCTGAAGTTGTTTCTAACTCTTCTGGTCTGTTTCATAGATCCTTGGGTTGTTTCCTTGCCAGAATCATGTTGTTTTTATTTTTATTCATTTTTTTCAGTTTGTATCACAGTGGTTTTATAGTATAGATAATTGTGATAGGCCTGTCATGTCATTGTCACCTAGGATTGCTTTTGCCATTCTAGGTCTCCTGTGCTTCCAGGTGAAGTTTTAAATTATTTTCTCTAGATCTGTGAAATATATTGTGGGAGTTTCCATTACGATTGCTTTGAATCTATGTTGCACATTTGAGAGTTTGGCCATTTTGACCATATTGGTTCTTCCTACCTAGGATTAAGGGATGTCTTACCATTGTTGATGTCCTCTTGAATCTCATTTTTCAGAGTCCTGTACTTTTCAGAGAAGAGGTCTTCAACCACCTGTGTTAGATTGACTCCTATATAATTCATTTTGAGTGGTGCTGTTGTGTAAAGAATAGTTTCCTCTATGTGTTTGTCAGTGAGTCTATTATTTGTGTGTAAGAAGGCTATTTATTATGTACCTTGCTACTGTACTTAGCTTGGTGATTAAGCCAAGCTGTTTACTTGGCTGAGTTTTTGAGATCTTCTATACAGAATAACATGTCATCAGGAAACAATAACAACTTCAATTTTTCCTTTCTCGAGTTTACTCCTTTTCGAAAGTTTTTTTCTTGTTTAATTTCTATATTCCATCTTACTCCAGAAAGAATGGAACCTATCAAGAAATCAACCAACAACAAATGGTGGTAAAGGTCTAAAGACAAAGGAATCCTCCTCCACTATTGGTGGGAGTATAGACTGGTGTAACTACTGTGAAAATCAGTGTGGAGAGTCCTCCAAAAGTTACAGTTAGAGGATCCATTTGATTCTGCGATTTCCCTGCTAGGTATATACAGGAAATAATTAAAACATTCAGATCATAGTGACATATGTGCACCCACGTTTATAGCAGCTCATCTTGTACAGCTAAATTTTGGAACCAACCAAGTGCCCATAAACTGGAGAATGGTGTGTGTGTGTGTGTGTGTGTGTGTGTGTGTGTGTATAATATGGTGAATTATTAGTCATAAAGAATGATACATTAGAGACATACTTAAATGGATGTACTTTGGGGTACTGATAAGTGATTCGTGATAATGGATATGTGATGTACTGATAATGGATGTACTGATAAGTGAAGTAAATAGGACAGAGAAGTTTAAATATTGTATCATTTTTCTAGTATGAGAAACTAAAGATGTAAATGAAGTGTAGAATGCATGAGAAGTACTGCAAAATAGGAAGAACATGTTCAAAGGGAAAACTGAAAGGGGCTTAGGAGAAAATAAAGAGAAGAAAGAAAACATTTGATAATTTTTTAAATGGAAGCAAAAATTTGTTTAATAAATGGAAGCAAAACTTATGTATATGTTGGGTAAAAATGAGAATTAACTTGTGGCATATAGTGGCACAAATTTCCCAATGTTATATGTGATTTTGAGATGTATATAAATTATACCAATAAAGCATTCAATTAAAAAAATTTAAAAAAAACTTATGTATATGTAAGGTGGGGGTTGTTGGGAGGGCAGGGAAATGAGAATAAATGAGAATCAAATTGTGTCATGTACCTGTATAAATATATGATTTGGGATATTACCGTAATAAACTTCTAAAATGTACCAATAAACCCAATTAATGAAAATGATAAGATAGTAATTAGTGCTACAAAGCAAGACATTATGTTTGCATGAAACAGATTAAAAAATCTTCTCTGCATGTAAATATTCTGCAGTTTTACTTCAGTTTTCTTTTGCTCACGTACATTAACTTGGCCCTGAAACCTGTTTACATCTGTAGCATATATGTTAATTCTGAGATATAAGGAGAAATTTTGTGAACTTAACAGTAGGTACAGAAATATCATTTTATAATTACATTTGGCAACTTTATTCACTGAACTCACATCAAAATACAAAAGGCAAATCATGGTTTAATTTTAGATATCTCATCTCCCTCCAAATTCACCCAGTTTCATTACTGTTCGATATAAAATTTGTTATCATGATTAAACAAAATGCTTTCATAACTGATGAATCCCACTATTGACATACAAATACCAAATGAATCGTAGACGATAGACAAAGATAGATTCTTTGGAAAAGTGGAAAGAACCTAGGTAATAAAAAAAGATAAAGGAGACCAAATTCCTTGCATGTGATGGGTCTTTGTTTAGTAGAAATAAGAATTAGACCTAAAATACATATTTAGATGAAAAGGGGGCTTTAATTGGAAAGTTACAGAGAAGACAGAAAGAACTCCAGCTTTTGCAGCTTGATAGTGGAGAGACTGACCCAACCAAAGTGGGGGGTGCCCGATTTTCTAGGATGAGATGTTGGGCTGGAATCTGATTGATCATTCTATTATTCCTGTTCGCATAGCTCTGGAATCATTTTGACTGACAGATGGTCTTTTTATGAAAGGATTATCTTTGTCACTGATGGTCGCAGTCAGGTAGGGCTTTCAGGTTCAGCATAATGGGCGGTGACTTCATAGCACAGAATGTTTTTGGAAATCCCCCAACCTAATATCCTCGGAAATGAAGGGGGAAGATTATGTAAATCCATGGCTAATCACCCTTGCGGTGCCAACTTTTACACACTCTCTAAATGATTTGCATACCTATATGCAGAGCTGAGAAGAGATTTCATCCAAAGTGTTAGCATAACAAAATGGCTAAGCTTTGCTTCGTTTTATTTGCTATCTCTTGGTATATTAGAAAAGATGATTTTTATTTCTCTTATAGTCCCAGAAGCCAATCATGCTTATAAGGGATAGTAGGTTAATGAGCAGAGTTCTGCCTGTTGCTGCTCCCTGTGGTGGTCCCTGACTGCTATGAGTATCCATGTTCTTCAAAGAGACTTATTAACTGATGTAACATTAGAATTATTTATTAAGAAATATATTAAGTATTCCTCTAATACATGACATCTTTCATACATGTGTTACTTCAAAGCCATTGCAAAAATAAAGTCTCAGACATTTATCATGTTTGGAGATCAGCCCTTAAATACATGTAGTAATTTTATATTTAGAAAAATACTCAGAAAAACATGTGTTTATGGACTGGTTAGGTCAAGATACAAATAAGAAGCATATTTTTCACATTAATCAGTTTATAAAATGTATTAAATTAAAATCAGTACCTATGGAAAATAATATGTATAAAGACATACCTTATTTTATTAAAGTGAAATTATTTATCAAAATTACTACTCATATTCAAGATGTAGTTTACTCAATTTAGCTACATTTACATTCATAAATATAAATTAATACTTCTCATTTGAATGGCTGTGCATCTGCTAGTACACTTTTTCCTTTAATTGAAGTCTTTATTGGCATGTTTTATATACAGCTCAATCACATTCAATATTGGGGAATTTGTACCAGTATATGACACAAGTTAATTCTCCTTTTTACCCATATCCCTACCCAACCACAACCTTCCACACCTTATATACATGGTATTTCTTTTTCTTTCCCAATCATATTTATTCTCCCCCTCATTATGTTCCCACACCACATTCCCGTTGAATATTTCCTATTTTACAAAATCTATCATACATTCTACAACTCATTTACATCTACAGGTTATCATATTGGAGAAAAGATATGGTATTCACATATCTGTGATCTATTTATTTCACTTATTAGTGTGTCCTCAAGGTGTATCCATTTGCATATAAATGAATGCATTGTTTCTCATACTCATATCATCTTTCTCAATTTAATTATTTTCTTATCTTTATCCTTTTCACTTGAATATAAAATGCCAACCGTCAAACCATTAACATTTAGGTCAAACATCAGAATGATTTGACCCACAAGTTACCAATAAACTATCTAGCAAATGATTACATTACACATACATCTGTGATACTGATCATTTCTCAAAAGAAATTTCATGAATTTAGAATTGCTTTCCCAGGTTTTTCACTTAAGGAAAAATATGTACCATATAATCTTCTTTATTTTTTAACATGTGCTTCAACTTTTTTTTTCATTTTGTACTCGTTTATAACTAGAATAATAAATATAATTAATTGTCACAAAATTTATTACCACAATTAAATACAAGAAATAGGGCCGGGGATTTAGCTTAGCAGCATAGCATCTGCCTGGTGAGTGTGAGGTACTGAGTTCAATCTCAGAGGCCCAATACACAGGCGAAATAAAAGTGCACTTAACTATCAACCTTGGCAACACTATTTACTATACTGATATTTCCCTGGATTTCAAGTTAGTTAAATGCTAGTGTTTTTAACTTCATAGAAATATTCTTGTTGCATCTAGACATCCTCAAACATTTATGTGGGCTAAAATTCTTCCATAATCTTTATCTTCTACCACATACAAAAGGATGAGCTCACCATTACATTAAATTCTGGAAATGCATACCTCATCTCAACACCTTTCATGAAGTGTCAGAAGAGTCCCTGTCTCTGAATTGTCATGCACTTTGTACTAAAATAAGACTATATCAGACATCTTCTTTCTAGTATTTTTATTGATGTTAAATATCACAATTTGTAATATTGTAAATTCTACCAAATTTAACATATGTTTAGAGTGATTTGGCATGTTCTTTGTAGTATTGCTAAATTACAGATTTAAAATTAAAACAAGAAAGTGTATTGGAAATATTTTTCTTCAAAACTGTTCTACTGTTGGGGATTTAGCTCAAGTGGTACCATACCAACTTTGGACACAGAAGGGCCCAAGGGCTTGGGTTCAATCCCTGGTACAAAAAAAAAAAAAAGTTCTACTACATTTATTCAATCGAATGTCAACTATTTTTTTTCTTTTTTGATTCATTAAGTGCAGTTATTTTTACCACTACTGAGTTTGAGAAATTCACAGATTTCATGGATACTGAAAGTGTCATCGTTTTCCTATTAAATTGTCATATACATCACTGGCTAACAACATAATTTCTGTAGCATAATTTTTAAGAATCATTGGAATGACTCTCCTTAAAAAATGCCTTGATTAGGGTAAAATTATTTGTACAGAGACATATATTAAGTTCAAATGATGCTGAACTCTAAAAAATACATACCTAAAATTTTTTACCTCTTTTTGTCCTGCAATCCCTCGTCTACATAATTTTCAATCAAAATTCAGGATCTCTTTTTTACAGGTCAAGGCAGCTTCATGAAGATGGATCATGGGCCATATCCTCATTTGGCCTCATTTCCAGCCCCGTGAGTTTATTCTTAAAGTGTATCCAGGAATACAGGAAAGTGGAACATTCTTGTTAGTTATATTTTGAAAGTAGTTTACATGAGCTGAATTGAGAAACCAGTGTTCAATTCCCTTCAAGTCTATTTCTATGCAATTAATTTCACGTTGAACTTTATATTCTTATGCCACCTTGTCCATGGCTCCTTCAGCACATTATTATCATTCAAGAGTAGATATTAATAGAAACATAGCCAGATAATGAGGTTGTTAAGGAGCACATCTTATGTAGGCAGATGTTTGTAAAATAATAAATGTCATGGATTTAAGTTCAGTTGTTAAAAGTCTTTACCCACAGTCAACCAATTACTTTTTGTACTGCTGGAATAAGGTGTATAAGTTAAAAAAGCAAACTTTGAAGAGTGCTAGTGCTTTGGCTTTGGGATCATTCATTCACTTTTTAAAATTACAACCAACTGTACATCAAGCAGTGGAGAAATAAGACATAATGAATTAATTATGAAATAAAAGTTGAAATAAAATATGTTCAAATTAAAATCTATGTGGAAAGAATGTTTCCTAATTGCAATTCTAAGTGTACAATAAAACAAAGAACAGTTATAGGATAGAGAAATATTAGAGGTGTGAAAGGAGCTACATGGACATGTCTTTATGAAGGGCAAAAACATAAAATACTTAGAAATAGTTGAAAAGCAGAAAATAGAGAAGGCCAGAGTAAAAGATTAGATTTGTTGGAAGAAAGCAGGAAAGTATGTTCCCATTTAATTAAGACCTCATCTCTTTTGTTTAAGCAGGAAAGTATGATCTCATTTGTATTTTCATTTTATTAAAAAAAAGGACTAGGTACAAAATACATATCCACTACACATTAAAGGACAGGGCCTTGAATCAGTACTACTTATATTTATTTTATTATTAAAAAGACATAGCATCTACTCTGCCTTGAAGATTTCAGTAATGACCTACAAATCATATTAGGCTATCCAGATATAATCTAACGTTTTTGTTGTTGTTGTTGTTGTTGCTTTTTTGTTTTTTGGTACCAGGGATCGAACTTGGGCCCTTGTCCAGATGTAATCATGAAAGCAAAGTGGAGAAAACAGAGAGCTCCAAGTAAGAGAGTTGGAAAAGGCAAATATTCCTTTTAAATGTGTTACTTAGGGTTCAGTATTGTAAAGAGCGGGAAGAATGCAGTCAGAGAGCAAACTCAGGAGCACTGGGAAGCTTCCGGCTAACAGCCTGCCTAATTTCTACAACAGCCACGGGAAGGGCAAGACACAGAAAGACCCTTGGAACAAATAATACACGGGGAATGAAGAGTGATGCTGCACTAACAGACAACTGTGGGTCAAACTTCATAGACATATAGGTTTCCAGAGCCTCTGTGCTGCCGATGGGTGACTGCATGTCATACACACGGTAATTAAGACCTCTTCTGTTTGAGCAGAACTTTCTCAGAATCAAAATTACTCACTGGTATTCCTTTAAATAAGTCATAAAATACACTCAGGGCTATTCACAAACAAGTCTGTCACAGTTTCCTTTTCCTTCTCTCTGCTCTGTGTGTGTGTGTGTGTGTGTGTGTGTCTGTGTGTGTGTGTGAATGCTGCAATCTCAGGACACTGACAGTGTAACACCATGAGAAACACAGGAAGTGAAATGAATTAATGCAAAGCTTCACCACCTGTCCCAAGACATTTCATCCCATGACATGGGGCCATTAGATAAACTCTGTGTCACCCTGAGTACTTGTCTGTTTTGTTGCAACGTCTTTCTCTCTTTAGCTCTTTTTCTCTTCCTTACTTCCTTCCATGTGTCCTTCTGTCCTTTTTTGTACACATCTAAAATCTGAATAATTAAGCATATAACTCACCTGACCTGAAACTCCATTTTGTTTTCCAAATCTGTAGTGTGTATCAACTTTTTTTTTAATAAGTTCTGTTTTTATTTTTCCTACCATGATGGGGCCTAAAACACATCATGACAAAATTATAAAACAGATGCTACCTAAAGCTGCTTTTTAAAACATTAGTTTTTCTTTAATCCTTAGATATTGTAGTTTTTAACGAACTCAGGAACACATGGTGTATGCATTAGTATTTTCCTTAGTGCTGTGTCTTTCCACTACTATTTTCCACAGTGTGTGAGCAGGCAGCTGGGACATAAAAAGTTAGATGAAGCCAGGAGAGAACTGAGGATAGAGCATATCGTTAGGCAGGCTTGTGACGATTTCACTGAGCTGCTTTATCATCCCTCCCTCTCTCCAGGCACTATGACAAAGTGTGTTTCAACACGTATGAAAGACCGTGAGCTCATGGGAAACTACAGGACACAGGAGATGTTCGCTTTTTAGGCTTATTAATGTAAAATATTCAAAACATTTGATTTTTCTACTAACAACAAGGAAAAACAAGTTGTGGACTTGGTAGTTTTGATATTTTATGAAGTTAGGAACCTAAAATTTCTGAAAAAATTCTATTTTTCATTTAGCCTATTTGTACATGTCTGAGGCCAATATTCTACAAATGAGTTATGAGGAGGTTTCATGTTGCTAAATGGGACCTTTTCAACTTAGCAAGAATTATTGAAAAGAATTACACTTGCAGACAGCTCTTGTATATAAAGTCATAAGTAAATATGAAAACAGTGTAGAACTCATTGATTAAACATATGATATGCATTCAGAGAAGTGGAATATCAATGTGTTGATGGGTTAAGATAATTACAACTTTCAAATTCTAAATTGAAAGAGTAATACTAAATAAACATGGTTCTTATAGAATGACAGAATGATTCTGACCGGATTTTTGTTCTAATTTTAAAAATGAGGCATAATTGAGTTACTATAGATTATACTTCTCATACATAGATTTCTATTTTGAAAGTTCCTTTTGTATTATCATGCTATGTTAGAATTTTCAGTCAAATTAGTGAGCTTGGGATTTTTCTGAAAGTTCTATTTGTGGCCAAGATGGACAGTGGGACTAGAAAGGTAACACACAGAATTTCCAGGACATATTGGTTCAGAAGGATAGGAAATTCTCCCCACGGTTAATGGTCTGTGACCAATGAATTTTTCAAGCAGTGAGATTCTCTGGGATGATACTTAATACTGTTCTAAATTCCACTAAGCAGAGAAGAAAGGTGTTGCTGCAGTAAAGGCCTCTCACAGTTCTCTTTCCACCTAAAACCCAGTCAGAAGTGTTGTCTTTCCCTGAACTTCAGTGGCTACTTTCAATTTTTCATCCTGTTTTTCCAGTGGTGGCCACTACAGATTTTCATCCATAACTAACTGCCTTCTGGCTCTAAAAATGAGCTTTCAAGAAAGATTTAGTTTGTAAAACTAACCTATATGGGTCCACCTAATGTTAAATTTAATTACTTTTGTCCTCAGTGAAGTAGCCATCAATCCAAGAAACAACACTTGCCTTACAAGGCACACACACACACACACACACACACACACACACACACAGAATGCCACCGGTTCAGTGACCAGATGGCTCAGACACGCAGGCCCAAGACCAGCCAGAAGCCACTGTATTGTCTGGAGCCTAGGACTGAGAGCCTAGGATCTTCTTTATTGTAGGTATTTTCATCAAAGATCCACATGTAACCTGAGTCGTGATTGGTGGTTCCACATAGAAGTCCCCTCTGCAGTCTTTTAAAAACCATCATATAGTTTTCTGAGAAATCTCCACACGGATCTCCACAATGGTTGCACAAGTCTGCAATCCCACCAACAGTGGAGAAGGGTTCCCTTCTCCCCACAGCCACGCCAGCATTTATCGTTGGTTGACTTTGTGATCGCAGCCATTCTTTGTGGAGTGAGGTGGAATCTCAATGTTGTTTTCATTTGCATCTCTCGAATGACCAGA